>SMJT01000054.1:85155-262593 GCA_004349715.1 Crucihimalaya himalaica | reverse complement strand
TTCGTATTCAAGGCTTTTTCGCGGCGAAAGAGCCATCATTAAACAAACCTATGTCAACAGAAGAGAAAAACTGGAAAGTTAGATAATCGGAGTGAAGTGTATTTCGTTGACTTCGCCGGTGAAAGTCTTCATCATAGACCTCTCCCCTTATGAAGTCTTCCAACAATCTAGTAAAAAAGGGACAGACGAAGAGACTAAACTGAAATTTAATTTGATTAGCAAATTTTCGAAGATAGCAAGATGTGAATGCAGTCTGCGATTCTCCAGATCTGCGAATAACATAAAAGAATGGGTTTAAGATACACAAAAAAATGAAGAAACAGTTCAGTACGAATAATATTAGTCAGTAGTGAGAGTGGTGTCTTCGCTAGGAGAGTAAAATGTTGTCCGCGCAACTGGTGATCTTTCCTCGGCGAAAAAAGAGTGTCGGCGTTGAGTACTAGGGGTTTTTTCCCCTGGCAGAGGATTCAAAGAAATATCTGAATAATTTACGGCGAAGAGACGAAAAGAGGAGAAAAAGTAGGGTAGGGGCGGCGTATATAGAGATTTTCTGGTGATTTTTGGTGATTCGGAGAGAGAAAAAAGCAGCGATAGAGATTCTTAATTTTTTTTTACAGTATTAACTAATTGCCTATTTCATTATATATCTTTGTTTGTGATGTAAATTTTTTTAACGCCTAAAGGGCGTCTTTTCAGTCTCCGAAATTTTCCTATCTTGCTAGACTGTAAATTTTTTGAAACTCTTTTTGATAATATCGGTTAATTACAGACAAAGTCTATTGCAAGACTTCGCCAAGACTCTCTCGGTAAGGTAAGTCTGCGTGAGTGAAGTCCCTGGTCTTGAAGTCTATAGTCTGTCTTTTCAGACTTCATGTTGAGACTTTCGCTTACACAGACTTCGTATATTTACCATCAAATAGCTGTAAATTGTTAATGCGCTAAACCGTTAAAAATGTGTACATTACAGCTGTAATTGCTTATTTAAACTTTGTTTTTTCTCCCAAATAATAAAAATTGAATAATTCGGTGACTTACAGAGGAAGTCGGATTCGCAGACTTCGCCAAAGGTCTTCTTTTCGGTGAGACTGGCGTTGAAGGTTTCTCATGAAAGTCTATAACAGACATTATGAAGAAGTCTGTACCTTTAAAACAAAACATTAAAGAAAGTCAGAAACAGCTGCAATTTTTTTTTTTTAAAGTCACGTCCTTAGATAGATACTCGGTCAGTCCCATCTTATTTAATCATTCTACTCCATAGGAAGGGATCATTTCTTCAACTACTTTTTTATCTCAGCAACACAAACTACAACAAGGAAAACAAATTTTACCCGATGATGCTTAAACCTTCTAGCCGGAAGCAAATGAAATAGACAATGGGAAGCAAAACAGATGGGTGTTTTAAAGTAAGATTCTCCCCGCCCTTATTTACTTTTCTCAATGAGTCCTAACTGGTCCACAATTAGTAGATGAAAATGTTCGGTTAAATAAGATATTCACTATCAATTGACAAACTATGGATTGTACAAATACATATTTGGTGAAGGTTTTTTCTTATGCAAGGGATAAGATAGAGGAGTTAGGTTATTATCCAGTACATGTGCCAAACGTTCTCTGGATTAGGAATAGAAGGGAAATGGATGAAAATACAGAAAGTAGCAGACACCGGATTCGCAGGTCGTGATCAACCCCTTCGTATTACAATCCGTTAACAGATGAATCATAAAAATCGATCCTTTTGAACGAAATACACTACTTGGATTTTAAGTTTGACAAATACGTGACATCAAAAACCAAAACAAACGTTGCTAATAGGTATGCATAGCAATTTTAACCCCATAATATTTTATATGCATGTAACTTTATTTAACTAGAGAACACTTAGAGTGATACTACGTGCATGCTTGCAACACTGCCCCTCAAGAGTGTCCAATGGCGTAATTACAAAGAGTGGTTCACATCAAAATGCCATGTAAGTTTAAAGTCTCTAATTGGGTGTTCTGTATGAATACGAAGTCTCTTGGTGAAGTCTACTCGTGAAGTCTACTTTTAGAAGTCTCTAGGTGTTCTGTATGACTAGTTCTTTTTGTATTTTTGCGGTTTTCGAACTTTGTATTTGATTTACAAATCAAGGTTCCAATAATAATTAACATAATAAGAGACATTAAAGATAATTAACATAATAAGAAATCAAAGGTTTCGAAAGATAATTAACATAATAAGAGAAATTAAAGATAATTAACATAAAACTAAATAAATAAAGTTCCAATCTATTTCAAAAGAAATTAAAAATAAATAAATTAAATGTTCATAGAAATCCAAAGGATCATGTGCTCTTTGATCTTCCGGCACGAAAAGATTGTGTTAAGCCAAATCTAAGAGGACGCGGGTTGATTGGAACTCGGGTGGAGAGTTGAGTTATGTAGACTTGAGCAATGCCTTTCATCTTTTCATCATTTGACTCAAGATAAAACTTTCCACCCGAGTTCCAATCAACCCTCGTCCTCTTAGACAACAAAACACAATTTTTTCGTGCATCACATTGACAAAATTTTGCATTGCGTCTCAGGGTCTGGGTTAAAGTTTGAGTTTCATCCACGTCTTCATCTTCATCTTCATCATCAACTTCATCTTCATCTTCATCTTCATCGTCATCTAGAATTAATGCTCTCTTCACCGACGGTTGCGATTCCCAGATCTACGAATCAAATAAAAGATGGGATTAGAGTTTGGGGTTTTCCCGCAGGGAGGAAGATAACTTATGGCGAAAGAGGAGAAAGAGAGTCGGCGGCGTTTAGAGATTTCCGGTGACTTTTGGTGATTCGGAGAAGAAAAAGAGCGATGGAGATTTTTTAATTTTTTTACCGAGATTAACTATTGCAATTTCAATTTTATCTTGTTTAGTAAATGTATATTTTTTTTTATTTTTTTTTTCCCCCAAAATTTTTCGCGAAACATTTCAAAATTTTGGATCCATTTGAATTTCAGACTTCTTCAAAGAAGTCTACGATAACAAAATCTTACAGACTTCACATGCGAAGTCTACCGTGAGACTTCACCCGAAACTCGAGAAGTTTGTAAGCCCTAAACTCTAAAATTCGAATGTTTATTTCACTCTTTGTTAACAAATACTAACATTTGACATAAAAATATTATAATATATTCAAAATCTAACAACTATACGAATGATCGCTATTTTATATCAAAAACATATCAAATTAAGTCTAACGTCATGCTCCGAGATATATTGCTAAACTGTTTTATGATGAATAGAGAACAATCTATAGAGTAACGCCGAAGATGATTAGATCTGCAATGAAGAATAAATATGGTATGCAGATGAATTATACCACTTCCTATAGAGGAAGTCTGTGCTGGAAGTCTCCTGGAAAAGTTTCTAATTGGGTGTGCAGTGTGAATACGAAGTCTCTAGGTGAAGTCTACTTTTAAAGCCTTCTTTTCAAACTTTTACTTATATAGGTATGACCAGTTCTTTTTGTATTTTTGCAGTTTTCGAACTTTGTATTTGATTTACAAAATCAAGGTTCTAATAATAATTAACAGAGATATTAAAGATAATTAACATAATAAGAAATCAAAGGTTCCAAAAGATAATTAACATAATAAGAGAAATTAAAGATAATTAACATAAAACTAAAGAAATAAAGTTCTAATCCTTTTCAAAAGAAATTAAAAATAAATAAATTAAAAGTTCGAAAATATAATTTACATAAACCCCCCTCCGTTTCATAGAAATCCAAAGGATCAGGTGCTCTTTGATCCTCCGACAAAAGTTTCAGACATTTCTCGTGTCTTCTCATTGAAACGGTCCTGATTGGTTATGTAGACTTGAGCAATGCCTTTCATCTTTTCACCATTTGACTCAAGATAAATTTTTCCACCCGAGTTTCAATCAATCCTCATCCTCTTAGACAACAAAACACAATTTTTCGTGCATTATCGTACTCTTTCTTCACCAGGTTGACAAAATTTTGCATTGACATCTTAGGGTCTGGGTTAGTAAGTGTGAGTTTCACACTAGTGCCGTTAGGTAGAAGAACCTTAAGCTGTAATATATATTTTCATCTTCATCATCATCTACAATCAATGCTCTCTTCACCGAGCGCCTGCTACTCATCTGAAATGCGAAGACAGAAACTGAATAGCTTTGAATTAAAGTTAAAGGCACGATCATGATTACACTGGAGGCTAAACATGGAAACGATTGAATCCCAAGAACACTAATGGAATAAGTCGCACATTACCTTTGGTTATCGTCACGATATTTAAGGAACTTCCCTTATGAAGTCTCCAACACTCTAGTAACTATGAATCCGAGATCAGAAAAGGGACAGACGAAGAGACTAAACTGAAATAGAATTTGTAGATGAATAAAAATTGAAGATGTGAATAGACGGTTACGATTCCCAGATCTGCAAATCAAATAAAAGATGGGATTAGATACAGAAAAAAAAAAAGAAACAGTTTAGAAAAAGAGTAGAGACAGGGTGTCGTCGCAGAGAGGGTATCGTCGCAGAGAGGATGTCGTCGTATGGTGATTTTCCTGCGAGAAAGAGTGAGGAGTCGGCGTTTTGTCGACGGCGACTGCGAGCAAACCCTGAAAGATAGAGTTTTGGGTTTTCCGCAGGAAGGAAGAATATCGATAACTTACGACGGCGACGATCGTAGGAGACGCGAGATAGAGTGTCGGTGTTTAGAGATTTCCGGCAACGTTTGGTTATTCGGAGGAGAAAGACAGCGATGAAGATTTTTTAATTTTTTAACCCAGATTAACTATTGTAATTTCAGTTTTATCTTGTTTTTTATTTTTTTTTCCCCCAAAATTTTTAACCTAAAAGTTCTTTCAGTTTCCGAAATTTTTCGAAATTTTTTTAAATTTTTTGATAAATCGGTTACTTACATACGAAGTCTATTAGCAGACTTCGCTAAAGAAGTCTCTCAGAGAAGTCTGTGTGTGAAGTCTGCGCCTGAAGTCTATAGTCTGTCATTTTCAGACTTTGCTTACAGACTTCGTATACAGAGACATCACTGAACCGTAATTAAACCTTAGGTTTAAATTAGAAAAATAATAAAAAATAATTTCAGTGCAATTTCTTCTAAAGAAAATAAGATTATCCATATATGAACTTCAAAAATTAAAATTTCGGAAACTTTTACAAAATTAAAGAGTGTAAGGTTGATTATGTTCTAGAAAACTATTAACAGTCGCGAAATTTTCAAAATTTTGGATTTATTTGAATTTCAGACTTCTACAAAAAAGTCTACGATAACAAAATCTTACAGACTTCAAACGAGAAGTCTACCGTGAGACTTCACACAAGAAGTCTACCGTGAGACTTCACCCGAGACTCGAGAAGTGTGTAAGCCCTAAACTCTAAAATTCGAATGTTTTTTTCACTTTTTGTTAACAAATACTAACATTTGACATCAAAGTAGTATAATATATTCAAAATCTAACAACTATACGAAGGATCGCTATTTTATATCAAAAACATATCAAACGAAGTGTAACCCTAAAGATATATGAATGGATTCTTACCCATTGGCAACCTCTAACCTATATGCCTCACATGGTTTACATCAAATGGCTTAGTTTTATGAAATTATATTTTTAAAACTATTCGATTTGATTTAAAATAATTTATCTTTCAAAAATTTTGATCGAAATATTTTTTTTTTTATCATTTTTAATTAAAATTTCACATTTAATTACGGTTCAGACTTCATGGTCGAAGTCTGCGACTGTTTATAGTATTTTAGAATATAATCAACCTTATATGCTTAAAATTTATGAAATTTTTGGAAATTTTAATATATAAAATTCATATTTTAGATAATCTTATTTTATTTAGATGAAATTGCATTGAAAATATTTTTTATTATTTTCCTAATTTAAATATAAGGTTTAATTACGCTTCAGAGTTCATAGATGTCATGAACGAAGTCTACTGTGAGACTTCGTTCAAAAAGTCTATGTCGCGCGGAGCTTAGAATTGTAATTGCGGTTTCTGTTTTTTTGTTTGCAAATAAAGGTGTTAATGTAATTTCATACCCAAAAGTTCTAGTTTTGCATTTGTTTCAATTTGGGGTCTAGTTTTGCATTCAAACTTAATTTTGAGTATAGTTTTAGCAATTTCCCCGAAAAACATAGACATATAAATTAATTGCAAAAACGTTTTCAATAACTTATATAAACATTGATAATGGGGTCTCTTCTTAAACTCAATATTAACCTACATAGATTTCCCCCAAAAAAAACATATATACTAAGGTAGCTAGAAAATGGCAAAAATATATCAATTTGGAATTAAGTTTGCAACAAACCACTCAATGGCCATTAAAAAGAAACTAACAGAATATGACTTGGATTATAGTTGTCAGATTCGTTTACCAAAATTAGAGTTTGAACAGTACATAATTCCGGATATGGAATGGGAATTAATCATGAATTTGAGAAACAGTGTTGGAGTGATAGTGAAAGATGTGAACGGGATTGTATACCATGTAACGCTAATACAGTACAACAATGATACTTATTATTTCTTGGGACAATGGAAGGATATCGTGAGAGCAAAAGGTTATCAAATAATTGATGAAATTACACTTTTCTAGGATAAGACGAATGAAATTTTCTATATTTTGTAATCTTATCTATTTTGAAATTCTTAAAAGTTTAATTTTATATTAGTTTCAGACATACATTACATAACAAATCCTATACTTTTTTCTATCCAATCAACTAGAAGTTCCTCTCAAGTTTATTAACATCTTTATCCAAAAAAATAAAATAAACATTAATCCAAGTCATACTATGTTTTTTTCCCATTTAATAGTTTAAACATATAGATAAAATTTTCTATAAATATTACATTCCAAGATGTAAAAAAGAGAAAAAAAATCAAATATATAGAGTTTCAACTTTGGACGAACATAAGTTTTTTTTATATTATTTTTGGGATTGAAAATACTTCAACAAGCTTCATTTCAGGCAATTCGATAATAAAAGTTGAGATAGATGATATAATGCTTCACTTGATTAGAAAAAACAAGTCATTGCTAACTCGGTATTATGTTGTATTGTCTCCACATCAGTAGTATATTAAATAATAATTCAAAATCGAAATTTGAGAATTTTATATTCTAACGCGAACCCTTAAAATCTTATAATGGAAATGCACCAAGGTATTTTTTTAACCCTAAAAGTAGTTTTTGTTAGGATGTCGTTTGTGCCCATAACACTTTATTTAAGAAAAATTATTGTTAATTTAGTCCCCATCAAACTAAAAATATATTAATGTATCCTCACATCCTTTTATAACACATGTGTCGTCAATCTTACTTTATTTCGAAATTATCGCTTGAATTTTACCTAATTATATTTTGGCCCAAAATTTTTAAATATATAATATATATGTGATCCCAAAATACTTTTTCATATGAAACTTCATAAATTATTTTGTCTAACTAAATTATTTTAAGAGGTTATATAGGTTTAGGGAAATATAATAATTTGATTAGAATTGATTATTAGGTCAAATTTGATTAGTATTAACTAGGTATGGTAATTTAGTAAATGTTTAAACGACACATGTCAATACTTTTTTAAGACGCTTTTAATTTTATTTATGATCATATCAATGAACAAAATTTTCTATATGGAAAAGGAAGTAGAAAACAGTCAACTTTGAAGAATTGTTTTCTAAAAAAATATATTTAAATTGATGAAAAAATTTTAAATAAAATTAAAGATAATCTTTTTAAAGGGAGGATTATCAAGAATAGTAAAAAGAAGAAAAAACAAAATCTATGGAAAAACATAGACATATAAATTAATTGCAAACATTTTTTCAATAACTATATATAAACATTAAAAATGGGGTCTCTTCTTAAACTCACTATAACCTACATAGATTTCCCAAAAAAAAACATATATACTAAGTCAGTTAGAAAATGGCAGAAAATATCATTTTGGAATTGAGTTTGCAGACAAATCACTCAATGGCCATTAAAAAGAAACTAACAGAATATGACTTGGATTATAGTTGTCGGCTTCGTCTACCAAAATTAGACTTTGAACAGTACATAATTATAGATATGGAATGGGAATTAATCATGAATTTGAGAAACAGTGTTGAAGTGATAGTGAAATATGTGAACGGGATTGTATACCATGTAACGCTAATACAGTACAACAATGATAATTATTATTTCTTGGGACAATGGAAGGATATCGTGAGAGCAAAAGGTTATCAAATAAATGATATTATTACACTTTTGTGGGATAAGACGAATGAAATTTTCTATATTTTTTAGTCTTATCTATTTTTGAAATTCTCAGAAGTTTAGTTTTATATTAGTTTCGAAGTTTGAATTAATAATAATTATTTTTATTTAAGTCGAAAATGCTTATTGGGTAAAAGTTCGATGAACCATATATGCCGTTGATAACAATATCTCTAATTACCACGAATAATCAATTATTTTATCCAATATAATTGTCATAAATTTAGTTTAGTAGAACATAACATTATCTTAACAATAAAAAAAAAATTTGGCTACTTTTATGGATAAATCTTCGACGGTAAACAATATGAATCCTCACAAAAATATGGTTTTACTTTGGATTGAAAAATTAAATGCGTATATATGTAACTGATTAAAGATCACATAGTCTCATGTTGAAAACACCTAAATTATTCTATCACGTTGGTCGTTAAGGAAAGATCTTAGTAATTGAACATACAACAACAATAATAATAATAATAATAATAATAATAATAATAATAATAAAAAATAACAATAACAATATGCGGTATTTTCGTGAATACTAAATCCTGAACATGAAGGAACATGGCACTCGTGAATCTGCAATAAATATTCAAGATTTTGTTGTTTCGTCTTCTTATTTCGCAAAAATAGTGACTGATGTTTTCAAAGATTAAGTAATTTTTGTTAGGTTTTTGTCAACTTAACTCAGTTTAAACATGAATATGTATATGAATCCTTTCGTTAAATTTGCACTAAATGTTTCGTCACTATTAAAATATATTCTTTACGATTATATACTAAGAAGATAATTCACTATGGAAGAAAAAATAATTGAGATTGTAGTCGAAATAAATCCCATTATGCGAAAGCACAGAAGAATATAGGATGAGGATGCCCTGCACTACTTTGGCTTCGAATAGTGACGGAACCGTACAGTGCGGTGTGGTTCTAATAGTAACGAAAATATCTACATATACATATGTATATATATATATTTTGTTACTATTAGAACTGTATCGCACTTTTCCTGCAATTGTTCTGCACGTTACCATTCGGAGCCTTTGTACAAATAGCGTTGTGCATTACAAAGAAGTTTCATTCAGGAAAATAATAACATTAAGCACACAAATATAAAACTTGATATGATGTCAGTTTGGAAGATGCACAACGATCACACTTAACCTCTTTGGTCGATCTTTATTTGTAATTTCTCAAAGCTTCTCTCATCTCATGCATCGCTCTTTCATGTTCTTCAGAATTTTGTTTAAGCCTCCTCTCCAACTGAAAGAAAAACAGATTATATATATATTACACCAAAATAAACCACTGAATAAAATAAATAAAAAATACTATAGTTCAAAGTGTATAGAATGAATTTACAAGTTGTGTCATCCGTCTCATTTTTTCGTCACGTTCCAATTGTAATTCCTGTTTCATCACTTGTATTTCTGCTAAAAACTTTTTAGACTCAACCTTCCTTTGTCGTTCCTTAAACTTATCACCTTCTTCCTGTGAAACCGATGAATCCCGTCATTTAAAAAACCATACGAGAGAATACTTATATTGCATGCATATATCAAACACACTTTTTCTATACCTTTATCTTACGGTGCATCTGGTTGGTATAAGGTTTCCCACTATTATTCTTTTCAATAGCTGCGACATGGGCCAGAAGCTGCTTGACTTGCTTAGCGTTCTTGACTTTATCCTTAGTCATGTTATCAAACAAGACTTTTCGACCACCACACAGTCTCAGAACTCTCTGAAATGTTACTATTACTTAAATTAAATGAAAATAAGACATGTACCATACTACCATTAGATGCATTACAAAAACATTGTGAGGATTATAATGTAAGAAAACAGACCGTTAAAAATTTAGGGCAACCTGCACGGAAATAATCGTCCAATGTCTGCTCGTTTGCTTCTAATTTGTCACCTCCAGTGAACACGACAATAATATAGTCGAGGATTTTAGCGTCGAAAATCAACTGTAAGGTATCAAGTGTGGACTCTTCTTCCTGTGTAATCCGATTCCCAACAGATAAAACAAACAAGACTGCATGAATTCCTTCTTCCGCCATAGTTAAGCAACTGACGATCTCCGTACTGATAAATTTAGCAGACACAGACGAATCGAACAGACCTTATTTCGTACCATAGTAAATAAAGTCAGACTTTGGTGTAAATAGGCTATATCTCAAGTTTAAATGGAGGCTATACATACCAGGAGTGTCAATCACATTGATTATTGGACCATCTTTTATTGCAGTTCTATACATTTTACATTCCAAGGTAACACCTCCTGCTTGTAGTTCGGAGGTGAACATTTTGTGACCGAGGATGGTGTTCCCTGTTGCACTTTTTCCATTTCCAGTACGCCCTACTAGAACTACGTTTTTAATTGGCTCTGAGATATTGAAAATGGGAATGGAGATACGAAGAAGTCAATAGGTGGTTTGTAGTTAGTTTGCCGATTTCTTTTTATGTTTTTATATCCGCATCATTGTGGAATAAAATTTGTGAATGGTAAATAAAAGACAGTCCAATCACCAAAATGTTTAGATCATGACATATTTCCAAATTGTTTGTGATTATAGGCTAAAGTGTTGCGAACCGAATTTGAATCCGACATATCATATAAGTTATTGACTATAAAAATGTTGCATTTAAATTGTATACCTGATATGGGGAATGGAGAAAAATATGGGTCATGTTGAGACACTCCTTCATGTGCTGCTACACTCTGTTTAAGCGCATATGATTTCAAACAAATTATTTGCTTCACAGATTTTGTTAAACGATAATATAAAAAATAACTGTGTACAAATTAATAAATAATATATGTGTAAAAATATCAAAATATATAACAATTTTACAAAAAGAAATATCAGACCCAACTCGTTTTTAATCTAGTCCCATCTGATGGTCTCATTCATGCAATTGTAAATCACTTATGGGGAAGAAATTGTAGGATATTTACCGCAAGCTTAGTAAATATCCCAGATGAATCAACATTTTCTTGGGTCATTTATAAAGGATTATGACATCTTGATGAATGATGATTGCATTAGTTATTTTTGTTGTCCAATAACTTCATTAGAATTGTCTGAGATTTCTTTACTCTTGGAGTGGGTAACATTTAAAAAACATCCCCACTCAAGTCTACTTACTCAAGGGATTTTGTTGGATTTCTTCTGAACTAGGTAACCTCACGAGTGAGCTTGCTCATCTTTAGCTTTGTCCCTATTCTCTATTAGCTAATACTATCTTGCTCATAGTATGTTTAATCTTTTATCTTTTACTCAAAAAGGCCATATCTATGTATCAATAACTATGCATTTCAATTGAATATCCTTGGAGAAAAATAACAGTTTACCTTTATATGACGATGCATATCGTAAGTATACGGGTCTCCATCATGTTGCTTTCCAATTGCTGCGACATGGGCCATAACCTGATTGACTTGTTCAGCCTTCACGCCTTCATCATTAGTCTTGTTATTAAACAAGACCTTTCGGCCATTGCAGACTCTGAGAACTCTCTGAAATTCCAAAAACTACTAATCATACTCAAAAAACAAAAAAAGAAAAAAAGAAAGAGGAGATGTGTGGATAAAGAATTGTTGCATCATTAAAGAAAGCATACCATAAGAAATTCAGGACAAATTTCACGAAAGTAATCTTCTAACTCGTCCGCCTCAAAATTTTCCCCATCAGTGAGCACAAAAACCAAATATTGAAGGATTTTACTCCCAAAAATCCGCTTCAGGGTATTAAGTGCGTACTCTTCCTCTTGTGTGATCCGATTCTTCAGTGATAGAACAAACAACACAGCATGTATTCCTTCTTCCGCCAAAGTTAAGCAATTGATTATTTCCTTACTTATGAAGTCTTCAGGCACGGACAAATCGAACATACCTATATCACGTACGTACCAAAGTTAAGTCAGACTTTAATCAATTTAGACGTACCAGAGTTAAGTCAGACTTCGATCAATTTAGCATTGGCCAATTCAGCAAGGCACTCTTAGAGACAACTGAGTTATGACTATTAGTAAGGATAAGCAGTGATGTATTTCACATTAATGGTTTTGGTGAGTAAAAATCAATAATATAAAATTAAGAGTGATAGCAGGCTAACTCTGAAGTTTTAGTAGAGCATATACCTGGAGTATTAATCACATTGATCATTTGGCCATTTGGTGTGGCGGTTCTATACATCTGACAGTGCATGAAAGCACCTCTGAAGCTGAACTTGTTTTGACCGAGGAGGGTGTTCCCAGTGGTACATATTCCATTGCTAGAACGCCCTACTAGAACTAAGTTTTTAACGGGATAAGATAATTTCTGATTAGCCATATTCTGATCACCAGCAATTCTTTGCTAAATTCCTGGATGCACCCATGTTGACCGAAGAAATACATAGTAAGAAAAATCACAATGAAGAACGGTTCCTTTTGTTGAATAAATTTTACATTCCAAAAGAAAAGAACAAAAGAAGTGAAATAGCATTGTATACCTAATGGAAACTTGCAAGCTTTCTTATCGTTTTGTGAGAGAAAAAAATAATGAATTTACAAAGTTAATCAACCTTCGCAACATGATGTGTTGATTTTGGTTCGAGATTAATTATATTTTATTTTTATATATGCCATTTGAGTTTGTTTATGTGTATTGTGCTAGTGTGATTAGTTTGCGTCTTATAATATATGTTGAATTGGACACGGTAAACGAACCAGAAGCCCAAGACACGTTTTTGAGTGAGACGACTTTTTAGGATTGACTTTGCTACTTCGACCCTATAGCCATCTAGGCCAAGAACACTTTTTATATTATTAGTTTTTAGGAATTGGAAATGTTAAACGAACAAGAAAGGCCATTGCGAGGTTCTCGAACATATAAATTTATAATTATCTGAAGATCTAACTTGTGTGTTTAGCTTTGTCACGCCATTTTAGTTTAAGAGAAAGAAAAAAATAGTTTAAAGAAAAAATGAATACACAAGTTTATAGAGTTCAGGTCCAAACCGGTATCTTATATCTCGTATAAGGATGTTAATATGGGCTAACCCAACCCATTTGAACTCATCTCATTTAACTTTAAACCCATATAAACTCATTTAAGTTTTAGACCCATATAACCCTGCCCATTTAACTTTGCCAAAGTTACAATACCCATTTAAGTCCATTTAAGTTAGATGTAATAATTTTTTAAAATTAATTACTAATTATTATATTTAATTGATAATTATGGGTTTGTGAAACCATATTTATTTGGTTTGAGAAACCGTATTAATTCCAAAAAATTACGGAATCATGTTTTGGCGGGAAAATTGCGGAAACACAGTTTTGCGGGAATATTATGGAGTCATGTTCTTGGCAAGAAAATTACGGAATCACGTTTTTGGCGGGAAAATTACGGAATCACGTTTTTGGCGAGAAAATTATGTAACTAGATTTTTTTGAGAAGATTATGAAATCATGTTTTTGGCGGGAAAATTGCGGAAACACATTTTTGACGAGAAAATTGCAGAAACACGTGTACGTTTTTGGCGAGAAAATTGCAGAATCACGCTTTTGGCAAGAAAAATGCGGAAACAAGTTTTTGGCGGGAAAATTACGGAATCACGTTTTTGGCGGGAAAATTATGAAAATATGTATTTTTGAGAAGATTACAGAATCACGTTTTTGGCGAGAAAATCGCGGAAACACTTTTTTGGCGGAAAAAATACGGACTCGCGATTTTGGCCGGAAAATTGCGAAATCACATTTTTTACCGAAAAATTTTAACTCGCTGTTTTTTCGCATAAAAATGTGAAACCATATTTACTGCGAAAAAATTGTGGAATCGTGTTTATTGCGGGAAAATTTTTGGTATTAAATGTAATGGTTTTATTATTTTTATTTATCATTTTTTTTGGAATTTATAAACTAATTTTAATTGTTAATGTAAAAAGAAAATCTTTAGAGAAATCTTATAAATAGGTTAGATGGGTACCTATTTAATTAATGGGTTTAAATGGAGAAATCTATTTAACTCCATTTAATTTTTTCTTTAAATGGGTTTAAATGAGTCTAAATTTAAACAATCTACCCATTTATTAAATGGATTTCCAAACCCATCCTAACATCCCTAATCTCGCCAAAAGATTTGTTGGGTTCTACAAACTTATGTGATCTCCATGATTAGTATGTGAACTACATGATTAAAGATCACCCATGTAATCTTTTAGAACCCACCCTAAAACTAGTCTTTTTAATTTCTTTAGATTAATCTCTAATGGAAGAGAGGATTTGTTGTTCTTTATCTCCGAAGAATTTTCATATGAAATAAAGTACAAGAAAATATCTTAAATTCTTAAATTAAAAATTTGTTTGGGTTGAAGAATTTTTTTATTGAGGGTGTGAAAAATGAAAATGACCATCAAGACCGGTAAAAATAGATAAATAAAAATTCAAGTTAGCATAATCATGCATTTCAAACCTCTCTGAGAAAAAATTAATTCCGAATTAAGTTTAAGTAAGCATCAACCAAGAATTCAAATTTCTAGCCATGAGATCAAAGCAAGGATTTTCCAAATTCTCAAGGTAATTCAAGAAACATCATACGATTAACAAGGGAATCAAATCTCAAAGTTAAGCATGATTCTTTACAAGGAAGATAAAATATTGTATCCAAATTTGCATAGCAATACAAATATATGCATTGAAACATGCATTCTTAGATAAAAAGTCATGAATTTCTATATGCCTTGTTTTGGTTTTTGAAGAAAAATCACCTAATTTCGTTTTTAATGCATAAATTTATAAAATGCAAGAAAATGGAAGACAATATTGTACCTTGACCCTAGTAGCGAAACTTAGAGTGTAGAGGGAATATAAGAATCTTTGAAATCGTTGGAGATGTGGATGTGGATGTGGAGGTAGAATGAGCTTGGAGATGTGGATCGAATCATATTCCGCGATTATGTAGCTTAAGGGTGAGAATTTTCTTCATTAGCTCATCAAAAACCTTTTGACCTTTCTTTTGTATTATGGATTGATGATTTCCTTGAATGTTATAAGAGAACAGAGGAAATCTCCAGTTCAAGCAGAGGCTTTAAACTTGGAAAGAAGCTCAGCCCAGCCCAACAACAACAAAGAAACGCAGCCCACAAAGCTCAACAATCGCCAATGGTCACCAAACCTGCAAAACACAAAAGACAAAGTGAAGGAAGCTGCAGAGGAAGGTGCAGCTGATTCAAAAGCAACTTGTGGTACGGTTTCAAGGATCACAACGAGCAACAAATTTGATTCCCTTAGCTGTCTATCCAATGACGTGTATTAGGTTTAATCTCAAGTGTATAAATAATAGCCAAAAGCTAATGTAATCACTAAGAGAGTGTTGAATAAGAAAACAAGAACTTTCTTCATTTTGAAGTTTCTTACATGGTATCAGAGCCATGGAGCTCTATTCTCAACCCACTCTAAACATTACAAACTGTGTAACAGTCAAACTTACTGAGAGAAACTATCTCCTATGGAAATCTCAGTTTGAATATTTTCTTTGTGGCCAAAGGTTACTTGGGGTTGTCACTGGCTCAATAACAAGACCGCCACCAACGCTCCCTGTTCCACATATTGAAGGTCACACCGGAGTAACGTCAAATCCAGACTATCAGGCTTGGTTGCGTGCAGATCAGATTGTTCGTTCATGGATCCTAGGCTCACTCTCTGAAGACATCCTCACAGAAGTAGTCAACACTACAACATCACAGGAGGTTTGGCTACCCTTAGCAAATCATTTCAAATGTGTGTCCTCTTCAAGGCTCTTTGAGCTACAAAGGATGCTGCAAAACATGGAGAAAAGGGACAAATCTATGTCAGAATACCTCAAAGATCTCAAAGCTGTGTGTGAGCACCTTGCATCTGTGGGAAATCATGTAAGTGAAAAAATGAAGGTTTTTGCTGCTCTTAATGGCCTAGGTAGGGAATATGAACCCATTAAAACTTCAATAGAGGGTTCTATGGATTCTGTGCCATCACCTACCCTAGAAGACATAATCCCTAGGCTCACTGGCTATGATTACCGTTTGTTGGCCTATGATGATGACTCCAAAATCACTCCTCACCTTGCTTTCAACACTCAACGCTTTGAAAATCCCGGTTACTACAACAGCAAAGGCAGAGGGGGAGCTTCACAAAGATCAAAAGGCAGAAACTCATATTCAACCAGAGGTAGAGGCTTTCACCAACAGATCACACACTCTTCAAGTTCTTCTGCATCATCACTCTCAGGTTTTTCAAGTGATGGTTGATTGTCAGAGTTTTTTACGCTCTTGCACATCAATTAAAACCCGATGTGCGAAACTACCTCAATCATAAGGTATGTCATTGAAGCACTTAGGGTATCGAATCCACAGCGACTAAGGATTACACACCAAAGATACGAGAAACAAACTAAGCTAGAGCAAAACGTTTTTATTGGTTTTTATGTTTTTATCGAAATGTAAAAGAAATGCAAGAAAGAAAACAAAAGACAAAACTCTGGATCATGGATTAAACTATCAAAGAGATGATTAACAATCAAACAATGAATTAATTGGAAGCATTAAACATTATCCTAGAACATGGAACACACATAAATAGATTAATCCACTCCCGTGGTATCAATCCCTACATCAATCATCGAAATGACAAGAACTCCCGTTCGCAATTCAATAATCAATGAGCATTTATCACAAGTCCAATTAGTTCACTAATCACCCTACTCATCAAGTCCCGTTGGGTAGGATGTGAGAAGCTCACAAAAGATTCGGTTCAAGCAATTCATCTAACTCCTTCCGGGTGTGAAATTCCTAAGCTCAAGAATCGAATGAACAAACCTAATCTAGCACTAACACCGTTTACTCGAATCTCATCTCTAAAGCATGGGATGAGACCAAAAATCTATCTAATCTAAGGTGTAGCTCTAGTTCGGTTTGTCACGCCAAACTAGAACTACCTAATCTAGGTGCAGTTTTAGGTTTCGGTTCGTCATGTCAAAACTAGCATTAAGAATCAACCTAAGTGAAGGATTTCTCCAAGATCATCCTAAATCATCATTATTTAACCATCAAGACAATTGACCAATGATGCATAAACATTCAATTCACATTCATTCTTATGACATGGAACACTCAAGTAAATTAGCTCATTCCCATGAAGCTAATCCATTTACAAATCAACTAGTTTGGCTATTTTGTCACCCAACAACCAATTGCAACTAGATGATCTATATCATTAAGTATGAGTCCATATAAGTCAACAATTCATCGGTTAAGAGTGAAATGCATGCTTGGAAATTTTCTAGACATTTTATCAAACACCTTGTGAGCAATAAATGTCATAAGTTCTAGAATTGAGTGATCAAGTCATTTCTAGCATTGGATCTTTCCTAACATGAGAACAAATGATTATCTAAGCCTAAACATCAACAATCAATCATCAAATCATCCAAATCAAGTAATCCAAAAACCCAGAAAAGTCAACTCACAAATATATAAAGAACACAAAAGTAAAAGACATGAAAATGAAGAACAAGAACAAATAAAACATATATATAGATAGGGTTGAAGAAATCTTCTCTAAAGTGGCATGAATCTTGAAAAACAATACAAATCTCATGAGGAGAGAGTTTGGGTCGAAATCCACTCTAAAAAGAAGAAGACTTAATGAGAAAATAGGTTTATGAACCATTTATACAAAGGAAAACGGACTGGTCAACTCTGGTCAACTCTGTTTCTGGGTGCGTATCGACCTGTATAGGGTCGGTACCTCGGTCGGTATGGACATACCGACCTGGTTTTGGTCGGTACGTGGGTCGGTATGACTCTCGTGAATACACAGTTTTGGTCTTCAGAATTATCGACCCGTTTGGGGTCGATATGCCGGTCGATACCGCACTAAAACGCCCATATCTTTTGAACCACAACTCCAAATACTCTGAAACCACCTCCATTGGAAAGCTAACTCAATTTCCTATGACTTTCATGAAGACTCCATAAGCTAAATCCAAAGGAAAGGCATTCGTCTGACTCGATCTTTCAAGCATGTTGGATTGACTCTGCATTTGACATTTCCTAACTTTGGTCCAAAATTTGCATCCTTCATTTTCCTTATATTTCTATGCATATCCTTTGATCCAATCCACTCCTAAACACCTGAATAAACACAAAAAGAACAAAAAGAAACACAAAACAACCTAGGACATCTAAAATGCAAGAGGAGACCCAATGAGGCTCAAATGTATGAAAATATCTCAAAACTTTACAAAATGAGATTAAAACATATGAAAATAAAGACTTAAAAATGTGTAAAATATGGTGTTATCAATGGTAGGCCAGTTTGCCAAATCTGTGGGAAGATAGGCCACCCTGCTTTGAAATGCTGGCATAGGTTTGATAACACTTACCAGTATGAGGAGCTTCCAACTACTCTTGCTGCTCTAAGAATCACAGATGTTACTGAATCTGCAGGACATGAGTGGTTTCCTGATACCAGAGCAACTGCTCACGTTACAAACTCACAGCACCACCTGCAAAATTCAAAACAGTACTCAGGCTCAGACACTGTGATGATTGGTGATGGGAATTTTCTACCAATTACTCACACAGGCTCAGGAACTCTGCCAACACTATCAGGTACATTACCTCTTAAAGATGTTCTTGTAGTACCTGACATTGCAAAATCATTGCTCTCTGTATCTAAGCTTACTACAGATTGTCCATGCTCATTTGAATTTGATTGTAATGAGGTTGTTGTAAAGGACAAAGCCACAAAGAGGCTTTTCACTCTGGGTTAAAACCATAATGGACTGTACATGCTGAAGGATCCTCCAATTCAAGTTTTTTACTCACCAAGATAGCATGCAACTTCTGATGAGGTGTGGCATAGAAGGCTTGGACATCCAAACAATAATATCCTGCAGTAGTTAGCAAGAAATAAAGGCATTAACATCAATAAAAGTACCAACTACATGTGTGAGTCATGTCTGCTTGGGAAGAGTAGAAGACTTTGCTTTTCTGATTCTCAGTTTGTTGCAAATAAACCTCTAGAGAGAGTACATTGTGATCTCTGGGGCCCTTCACCTGTTGTGTCAATTCAAGGATTCAAATACTATGTAATCTTCATTGACAATTGGTCACGCTTTTGTTGGTTCTACCCTTTGAAAAGCAAATCAGATTTCTATGCAACGTTCTGCAAGTTTCCGAGTTTTGTTGAGAAACAGTTAGCCTGCAAGATAAAAAAATTTCAATGTGATGGTGGTGGTGAATATATAAGCACCAAGTTTCTCACTCACCTGACTCAGTGTGGAATCCAACAGTTCATCTCTTGTCCCTACACACCTCAACGGAATGGCCTTTCTGAGAGAAAGCATAGACAAATCACAGAACTTGGCTTGTCCATGATGTTTTCAAGCAAAACACCACTAAAGTACTGGGTGGAAGCATTCTTCACGGCTAATTTCTTGAGTAATCTTCTTCCCACTACAGTTCTGCAAAACAATCAAAGCCCTTATGAGAAACTTCATGGTCATTCACCAGAGTATACATCACTGAGAAATTTTGGGTGTGCTTGTTACCCTACTCTCAGAGACTATGCCTCAAATAAATTTGATTCAAGGTCTCTTAAGTGCATTTTCTTGGGCTACAATGACAGATATAAAGGATACAGATGCTAGTACCCACCTTCAGGAAGAGTTTACATCAGCAGACATGTCTTATTTGATGAGGCATCCTTTCCTTTTGTAGATACTTATCTACATCTGCAGTGTGCAGGATCTACAAAGCTGTTATCTGCTTGGCAACACAGCTTCATGAGTCCATTTCCTGATTCAGCTCCTGAAACACCTCCCACAGATCAAAATCATATAGAAGTTCAACAAAGTATAAGTCAAAATTTACCTTTATTCACTAAGGCTGACTTCCCTCCTCTTCAGCCTGCAGCTCCACTCAGTCCAGAAATACTAACTAACCAATCATTACCACACATTTCTCCTACTCATTCAAGTGAGCCTCCTAAAGTGGAAAGAGAGTGCATTGAGCGTACGACAGGCTTAGAACCTGCTTCTATATGCGACAACGCTCTTAATCCACATATCAGGTCAAGTTCACTACCTATATCTGAAAATTCTCAGGAAGCTGCATCAACAGTCACAACCAACACATCAAGAACAGAACATTCACACACAATGGTTACAAGATCAAAAGCAGGAATAAGGAAACCAAATCCTCGTTATGCCTTGCTTACCAAGCGTGTTTCCTATCCAGAGCCAAGCAATGTAACAGAAGCTTTAAAAGATGAAGGTTGGAAGCAGCTTATGGGAGAGGAAATAGAAACCTGCGTTGAAACAAAAACCTTTTCCTTAGTTCCTTATCAGTCTGACATGAATATGCTTGGGTGTAAATGGGTTTTAGAACAAAGCTGAACTCAGATGGATCACTTAACAAATTGAAAGCCAGATTGGTAGCCAAAGGTTTTCATCAGGAAGAAGGAGTGGACTACTTGGAAACCTACAGCCCAGTAGTAAGAACTTCAATAGTCAGACTGGTTCTTCATATAGCAACAGTAATGGAATGGGACTTAAAGCAATTAGATGTGAAGAATTCATTTCTACATGGAGATTTAACTGAAACAGTATACATGCTTCAGCCTGCAGGATTTGTTGATAAAGAAAAACCAAATCATTTATGGCAGCTTCACAAATCACTATATGGTCTTAAGCAGTCTCCTAGAGCATGGTATGATAGATTCAGTAACTATCTTCTTGAGTTTGGTTTCTTATGCAGTATTCAAGATCCATCCCTCTTCATCTATGAGAAAGGGTCAGACATATTAATATTGCTACTCTATGTAGATGACATAGTTCTTACAGGAAGTAATATTACACTTCTTACCCATCTTCTCAATGCAAAGAAGGGAGAATCAGAATGATAGATATGGTTAAGCTTCAGTACTTTCTTGGGATCCAGGCACAGTTTCATGAGCATGGTCTGTTTCTATCACAGCAGAAATATGTTGAAGATCTGCTGCACGTAGCTGGAATGATTGATTGTGCACCAATCTCCACACCACTACCACTTAAGCTACATAGAATACCAAAACAAGATGAACTTTTCTCCAATCCAGCCTACTTCAGGAGTCTGGCAGGTAAGCTGCAATATCTTACTTTAAACAGACCGGATCTACAATTTGCCGTGAATTATGTGTGCCAGAAGATGCATGCTCCCACAACTTCAGACTTTAACTTACTGAAGAGAATTCTCGGATATGTGAAAGGGACTCTTGCAATGGGGATTTTCTTCAACAAAAATACGGATTTCAAGCTTAGAGCCTACAGTGACAGTGACTGGGCTGGATGTAAGACCACAAGACGTTCTACAGGAGGTTTTTGTACATTCCTAGGTAACAACCTTATCTCTTGGTCCTCTAAGAAGCAGCCTATTGTTTCAAAGAGCTCTACGGAAGCAGAGTACATGTCATTTTCTGACACCACTTCTGAGCTAACCTGGATCAACAACATGCTCAGAGATCTAAAAGTTCCCCAACATGAACCTCCTGAGCTCTATAGAGACAATTTATCTTCTATCTACTTTGCTGCAAATCCCGTTCTTCATTCAAAGTCTAAACATTTTGAGACTCACTATCACTACGTTCGGGAAAGAGTGGCATTAGGAGCTTTGATTGTTAAACGTGTTCCAGCTCATCAGCAGTTGGCTGATATTTTCACCAAGTCCCTGCCATTTGAAGCCTTCTCATCCTTAAGATACAAACTTGGTGTGGATTACCCACCCACACTAAGTTTGCGGGGGAGTATAAGAGAACAGAGGAAACCTCTAGTTCAAGCAGAGGCTTCAAACCTGGAAAGAAGCTCAGCCCAGCCCAGCAGCAACACAGAAACGCAGCCCACAAAGCCCAACAATCGCCAACGGTCACCAAACCTGCAAAACACAAAAGATAAAGTGAAGGAAGCTGCAGAGGAAGGTGCAGCTGATTCAAAAGCAACCTGTGGTACGGTTTCAAGGATCACAGCGAGCAACATATTTGATTCCCTTAGCTGTCTATCCAATGACGTGTATTCGGTTTAATCTCAAGTGTATAAAAAAGAGCCAAAAGCCAATGTAATCACTAAGAGAGTGTTGAATAAGAAAACAAGAACTTTCTTCATTTTGAAGTTTCTTACAAATGTGACAAAGAGTTTAAGACTTTAAGCTTATCCAGTCTGTTGACTTTGTATTTGAGATTATTTTCATTAATGCATCTTAGCAGAGTTGAGGTCAATGAGGTAGAGTGCTTGAGCTTGTAAGGCTCATCCCTTGTGTGCATACAGTTCTTTCAATCACAGTTGTTCTTCTTTTTGGGGAGGGTGGGTGGTTGTCTTTGTACCCCATTTTGATGATATCCTCTTTGAGCATTTCTTTTTCTTTCTTCACAAGGGTTGAAAGAGTGAGTTTCTTCTGTTGTAACAACAATGGGCTCGTCCTCCACTGAGTTTGCAAAAAGAGAGTCTAGAAAACTCTATCTAATCCATGTTCATCTCCGTGATTTTCAAGAGGGACTTGCACATTCTTCTTCTTAACGACAAGATCGATTGCTTTACAGTGCAATCTTTGGCTCCATATCCTTCTTATTGCAATTCACAAGGTTTGGAGTACTCTGTCTGATATCTTTGGAACACCAACCTGAGGACACATCCGGCAGCAAAACAACGAGCGATTACATGAGGACTATGAAGACCTGAGCTGATGATTTTGTTTGTTAAGTTTCATGGGCTTCCAACTCAAAACCAATTGGCTATGAGTGAAGTGACCCATGTACCTTATATATCACTTCGTTCCTTTCCATCTTTGCGATGTGGGATCTATCTCCACACGCCCCCTCGAGATAATGACTCTTTTAGCCATTAATCTCGACAGAATCCATCACGCCTCCTCGAGATAATGTTCTTCTAGTTATCTCAAAAATTGAGCTTTCCTTTGGGCCATCAATTAGTGGGGGTGATCGGTCCACATTCCGGGCCGGATTAATTGGTCAGCGTGTGTTCGGACTCTGATACAATGTACAATTAAGAAGATTTGTGGAGAATTTATCTTGCCCATTAACATTGATAGCTTTACAATATATAGGCGATGCCTTACAAGAAAGATCATATCGAATAATAACTATGAGATTGAGTAATAACTAAACAGAATATTCAAGAGAGATATGAGAAGATACGATGAGATACGAAGCATGGTGAAGAAGGATATCGTAGAAGAATATCTCAGAAGAATATATGGTTTGGTATTGCCGGTTTAACGTTGTGGTATTGCCGGTTTAATGGTTCAACATTGCTATTCATCATTCTTAACTACAGCTTTAACTGATTTGGTTCCTAGTGTTAAGTCATGTAACTCTGTTTCCGTTCACCTCTCTATCTTCTTTCCCACACACTCGTTACAACATTAAGCTCAAAATTTAAACACCAAACAGATCTTGAATCTTTTAATAACAAATATATAACATTAGAGTCCATTGGCTGCATCTTTAACTATCGTCGAACGACACCAAGAATCGTTACTTTATTTTATGTAAAAAGAGTATATGAAAACTAGCAAACCTAGTTTGTGTTGTCTCTAAACATCAATCAACGTAAATGGGTAGAGACCATTATGTTACCCTTAAGAGCCACATATTATCCAACTGTTATCCTGATCTCATACCGCATTCATAAATCACATTATCTTAAACTTGTCACCAAAACGGGTCAAAGTTTTTCAAGTCAAGTCACCAGTCTTTTATTTGATTGTGAATAAGGGAATTTATCAGCGAGAACATTGGTACTTGTATTACAGTCGCAAAGAATTCCGAAAATGCAAACGAAAACAGAAATCACAAAACAAAATTAAAAAAATTCAGAAGTATATGAAAAGTAGCACAGCCAGACCTTCACTGCGTCTTCCTTAATCTTTGATTAACACGGGCTTAGCTGACATGGTACACACACTGATCACAGGATGATGCATTCCTGCTTCTTCACCTGCTCCTGCGCCCGCTTCTCTTCAGCTCTTTTACGCTGAGCATTCTTTCCTATAATTGAAATTTCCATAAAGTCTTTCATCATATTCATTTGTCTCTCATTTGCCGCCGCTGTTTCTTTAAATATCCTCTCCATCTGATAGAAGACAAGAACACATAATTAAAGACTAAGACTCTCTATGCGCACTCAACTCTGAAATTGTGAATATGGCAAAGGCCCTTAACAACATTGTAGGCAAGCATTTAATTACCATTTGCGCCATCACGTTCATGTTTTGGCTATACGACATGTCTAATTGCTTCTTCAACTCTGCTTTCTCTGCCTCTGCAATGTTCTTTTCTTCAATTTCCTTCTCCTCTCTTTTAACCCTTTCAACTTCTTCCTGAGGTACCATGGATTATTAAACATTACCAAGTATATTCTATAGGCAAAGCAGACAAGAGAATGATGATGTAAATGGAAGCATATATCAACCACAGTTTCACCTGTATCCTACGATGCATCTTGTCCGTAAATGGATTCCCGTTAGTTTCCCTTTCGATCGCTGCGACATGGACGAGAAGCTCCTTGACTTGCTTAGCCTTCTTGCCTTCATCTGTCGTCCTGTTATCAAATACAACCCTTCTGCCCCCACATAGCCTGAGCACTGTCTGAAATTGCACAATCCAATTCAAAAACATTAATTAATGAGAGATAATATCTAAAAATTAGAGGAGGTCATGGGTTCGATTTGCCACAGGGGATGTATGGACTTCGGCCCAAAACCTTCTAATCATTCAAAAAAAAAAAACCAATATCTAAACACCGTGATAAGAACTCAGACCTTTAGAAATTCAGGGCAACCACTGGACAAATAATCCTCTAGTGTCATCTTCCGGTCTTCCAACATATCACCGCAAGTGAATAGAACGATCAAATAGTCAACAATTTGAGCCCCGAAGAGGATCTGTAAGGTACAAAGTGCGGATTCTTCCTCTTGTGAAATCCGAGTTGACAATGATAGAACTAACACCACCGCATGTAGCCCTTCTCTAGCGAGAACAAGACAGTTGACGATTTCCTTACTGATAAATTCACCGGACACGGCCAGATCGAAGAGACCTGTGTCAGCAACCATAGCAAACACTGACTTTAATGATCGCGTACAGTACAAGCATGCTAGATTATCCAATTTTTCAAATATATGAAGGGTAATTGTAGTGACGTTGAATTCGAATTACTAGTAAAAATACATCAAAATTTTGAAAACTAACACTTCTTTTGATGGAAGTTACCATCGAATCCTTAGGTCAAGAAAAAGAAACTCAAGCAGAGGGCGGTCTGCTTTGTATATCACAAGGACTCCGCTGCTCAACAGCTCAAGTGTTTCATACACTTATTGTCCAAAAATATTTAATTATTTACTGACTTTTTCATAAATATGTACCAAGCTAAGTTATAAACTCAAGAATATCCTGAAAATATAAAATCTAAAAAAGTTACCACTCTATATAAAATGTTACTTTTGCATATATAGTACGTGCTCCTACTTTTTTCTGTTTTTTCATATCTCAACGGTCTTAATTTCCTTCAAACTTAAGAGATTATTTTTTTATTGGTACGCTCTTGACTTGTGTGTCCGGAACTACTTAAAATCAATAATAAGAAAAAACTAAGAGAAAAAAGTTCGGAAGTAAGATAGTAAATCAACCATAGTTAAGAGAAAATTAACGAAATGGTTGTGTTTTTCATTCTAGCTAGAGTATCTATTATTTCAGTGTACGTATAATCACAAGACTCATATGGTCAAGTAAATAATAAAATTCCATTCAACGGTTCAAGCGGTCTCATACCAGGAGTATCAATCACATTGATTATAGGGCCATCTTGTGTCGCAGCTCTAAATGTCTGACATCTTGTGGTAACACCTACAGCTTGATATTTCGACTCGAACGTCTTTTTTCCGATGATGGAATTTGCTGTGGCGCTTTTTCCGTTACCAGTCCGGCCTACCAGAACTATGTTTTTGACGGGCTCTGACGCTGAAGGCAACTCCCAACGGTCAGTTGTGTTCTGATCTCCAGCCATCTGAAAAAATGTTAAATATTGTATTCCTTAATCTTTTAGCTCCTTACAAAATAAAGAAGGGGAGACGTATTTCATATCACAAGTTGTGGTGATGCTTGTGAATTGTGTTTTGAAATCGGTAACACTTTTCTGCATTGGTTGGAACTAATAAACGATACTTACAGCAATAAACACATATAACTATACGTTGATTCCAAGAGCATCATAGAAACTTATAAGATGGTTTAAGATACAAGACACATAACTAATCAAAAGATATTGAAAACTAAAGTATTACACCACGGAAACTCACTTGCTTACTTAATCTTTTACAAGCCAAACTGATCGAGTCGAGCACACAAACACACGGACAAAACAAAAGAATGAACGGACAAGTAAATAGATGATCTAATTTAAGTTTAAAAAGGAGATGGCTTACCCTATATTATGTACAATTAACGCAAATTGCTATTTAGTATAGATTTCAGTGGAAACTACATTTATTTTATTTGTAACCATTAATTAATTGAGTTTTTTTTTTAATGATATTGTAATTTGCTTGTATTATATAGGACGTCGGAAACGGTAAACATATAAGAAAGGACAAGGCGACTTTTGGTTTCGAGGATTGACATTTGTTTTGCTAACCTCTCTTTTTATGATTAATCGTGCTAGCTATCTTGTCCGGCGTGGAACACTAATTACCAACTGAGTCCAGTTACCAACTAAGTTATGTTTTAGCCATGAGATGTTGACCCATCCTACGGCTGAAGATGTAATGCGACACTTGCGACAATATTATATGATTATATCAATATTTGATTGGTCTAATGTCAACTCTACAACATCCCTCGAAAATTCAAGGAATATTTAGTATAATAGTCCTAAATTAGAGTGAATTTTTGAAGCTATACCTTTTAAAGAATTGGTAAACCTAGTTTTTTTTTATATAACTAAATTCTATTTTCTATGTATATTAGTTGATCATTTATAAAGATAAAGTTGAAATTTTCTAAATAAACAAAAACATGTGAATGCGTGTATATGTAAGAATGATATGATTTTTTCTTGTGTCCAGAAGTGACACACTAAAACTAATATGTAATTAGTAAACTAGAATTACATTAGATATTAGATAGCTATCAGCATCATTTTCGAAAAAAATGATTAAAAGCAATTTATAATATAATAAATTTTAGAGTACAGTTATGTAAAGATGAATAACCAAAACAATGCCGAAACAAGTACAACAAAATATACAAACACTAAAAATAAAAGAAACGAAAACAATATAAATGTTTTGAAAGAATATATTTTACACTATATTCATGTTTTAAATGTGTATTTCCGCTTTGTCGGTTATTAGTATCGTCATTACAAAGGAGCTTAACTATAATGTCTAAACTTCTTGGTTTATGAAATATAATATTGAAGAGAAAATTAGATTTTAATAATCGATTGATGCAATAAGTATATATATATATATATACACACATGTCATATATATTTCTAAATGTTAGATATAGTAAATTTTTTTATTGAATTTATATATTTTAGATTTTTTTTAAAAGCTAAATGGCATATTTTTTAATTAAGTAGAGTCATTAATGGTAGATGAGTAATCAACCACCATTCTTAAGATGAATGAAAACTCTTTTGCTTTTTCTTTTATTATATAAGATATGACATAAATGGTTGATAACGTCTTAAACCAGTTCGGTTAAGTTCTAGAATCTTAAGCATTCATGGTGACGAATTTGGACTAGAACATCGTAGAGTTTTTGGGAGGACAAATCGTTACAAACATTCACCGGACGTTGCAGTGAACCACAACCAGTGGCGAAGGCAGAGAGGATCATGGGGGTCATAAGACACCCATGAAATTATAAGTTTACTTTGACTTTCATTAAAATAATATAATTTAACACAAGTCAAGAACAGCAAATGACACCCCTCACATGTCAAAAAAGGAAATGACACCCCTTACAATTTTTTCTAGCTCGGCCACTGACCACAACTTAGGTGGCTCTATCTCCCAAAAATGTAGCATAAGGTTCAAGTCTGACAAACCAATGTAATTTGTTCTTACCATTTCTCTTCTTTGTACATCTCTTTCTGGCAGTGACGAACCATATCAGATTCTGGATAGGTTACAGATGTGAGCATAATCGACTTGTTAAATGTTTGATCAAAGCTGGAAGCATCAGAGGACATTTGATCGACTTTCGATCATAAGTTATTTTAATACCCAAATTACCGGGTATGATCCGGTTTGTTCCGGGTCGACCCGACTGGCTCCCTTGGCCTATATAAAAACTTGAGACCTAATTTTCTATATCTTATGGTTGTTTTGATTATGTTTTTCCCTTTGAGATTTTGTATGAATATTGAGTACTAATATTCAATTTAAACTTTGTTTTAATTTCTTGTTTATATTCTCTAATCTAGCATATTAATACAAAGAAACAACATGGATTTTTGTATTTTCAATGATGATTAGTGAGTAATTTTGGAATTTTGGACTAGGTAGATTAGGGGGAATCGATGATTAATTCATGGTGTTTAGGATAAAATTAACTTATATCCTTTCTTGTGGAATGATGTTAAAGCTAGATTGGTCATGATCAAGCATAATTTAGACTTTACACGTTTTATTCCGGTGTTCAATAAAATGTTGGAATCAATTTCACAAGAGCTTTACATTCATAGCTAATGGAAATTGATAATTAAGGTGTTTAGTGGTAATTTATTAGTTAATGCATGCTTATTTTGTGATTGCGAATGAAAGTTCTTGTTAATTGCATGATCAGCATAGGATTATTGTCATGGAATTGAATTGATTTACTTGGAGTGATCAAAACCTAATGTCATCTATGAAAATCATGGATTAGTTAGCAATCTCCCAAGTCAACTGCCGAGCCCTAGGTTCGCTTGTTTAATCTTGATTTAAAACCGTTTAAGCTTGTTACTTGTTTTTTGCCTTCTTTAAATTTGAATCTTGTTACTCTTTTGAAGATTGATCTTTTATGCTTTGGCTTGTCTGGTTTGATTTCAATTTCTTATTTAAATTTTGTGTCCAAAAACCAAATAATATTTATTCGCTTAGCTTAAGTAAGAACATGGATTTCCTTTGAGTTTTTCCTTCTCCTTGTGGTTCAACACCTTAGATACTACTTGAAGCTAGCCATACACTTGTGGTTTCGAGTAGTCAAGGTTTATAAAACTTGGCATATCAGGAAGCATGACATGATATATGTAGGTAAAACTGCAACCGACTTAATTGAATTCTAGTTAGTTGTTCAATATCCTGTATCTATCTGTGGAGAAAGATCCCATATCAAAAATTTGGAAATAGACCAAATAACATGTAAGGGACATGGGCCAGCGTGTGTTCGGGCTTTGATACAATGTTAAGTTTCATGGGCTTCTAACTCAAAATCAATTGGCAATGAGTGGAGTGGCCTATGTCCCTTATATATTACTTGGCCCCTTTCCATCTTGGCGATGTGGGATCTTTCTCCACACGTCCCCTCGAGATAATGGCTCTTCTAGCCATTAATCTTGACAGAATCCATCACGTCCCCTCGAGAAAATACTCTTCTATCTATCTCGAGAATTGAGATTTTCTTTGGATCATCAATTAATGGGGGTGATCAGCCCACATTCCGGGCTTGATTAATGGGTCAGCGTGTGTTCGGGTTCTGATACTATAGTAAGTTTCATGGACTTACAACTCAAAACTAATTGGCAATGAGTCGAGTGGCCCATGTCCATTATATATTACTTGGTCCCTTTCCATCTTTCCAATGTGGGATCTTTCTCCACACGCCCCCTCGAGTTAATGGCTCTTTTCAGCCATTAATCTCGACAGAATCCATCACGCCCCCTCGAGATAAGCTCTTCTAGCTATCTCGAGAATTGAGCCTTCCTTTGGGCCATCAATTAGTGGGGGTGATCGAATTATATTCTGGGCTGGATTAATGGGCTAGCGTGTGTTCGGACTCTGATACCATGTTAAGTTTCATAGACTTCCAACTCAAAACTAATTGGCAATGAGTGGACTGGCTCATGTCTCTTATATAGTACTTGGTCCCTTTCCATCTTTCCGATGTGGGATCTTTCTTCACACGCCCCCTCGAGATAATGGCTCTTTTCAGCCATTAATCTCGACAAAATTCATCACGTCCCTCGACATAATGCTCTTCTAGCTATCTCTAGAATTGAGTCTTCTTTTGGGCCATCAATTAATAAGGATGATCGGGCCACATTCCGAGCCGGATTAATGAGTCAGCGTGTGTTCAGGGTCTGATACTATTATAAGTGTCATGAGTTTCCAATTCAAAACCAATTGGCAATGAGTAGAGTGACCCATGTCCCTTATATATCACTTAAGTCTCTTCACATCTTCCGATGTGGTATCTTTCTCCCCACTATCTTTTTATTGTTTGTAAAACAGATCAAACAATAAACCAAAATGTCTATCTCTCTTTGTGCTTGATGTTTGAACTCTTATATATAAAAGATTAAAAGTGGATTCCAAATGATAAAAAGCTCAAGTGCAAGTTACTGAGAACTTTATGTGAGATTACATATGTTTTACATAACTGAAATAGGTGACCAGACAATAAATAACGAAGCATGCATGAGCATCAGCTGGCAATAATAGACTTCATACATAAATGGTGCCTTAATTTTTGGGACGAATTTCAACACCTTTGACAAAGAGTCCACTTTTCCAACAGCCTGATTTGGTCTCATACATGGAGAAACTGATCTCTCCGGCATTATCAAGTGACGTAATGAACTCACCGGCTGATATATATACCCACCATTTTCCTATATGCTCTTTCAAGCTCACACTCCGCTCTTGTGGCCTTGCCTTAGTGTCGGGCAAGGTCAACTTCAGATTCACTGGTTTGTTCCATCCAGAAGCTGTATCTTCTAACTTCACCACATACACAACCTCATACGTTTTCTCTGGTGTCAGTTCTCTTGTGTCAAACTTTCCATTCACATCTAACCAACAAACTGCTTCTAGCACAGCAGCTTCAACGAGTATCTCGCTTAAAAAAAAAAAAAAAATTATAATGTTATCAACATTAGTCCCACAACTTGGAGACAAACAATATGATGATGGATTTCAGACATGGATAGCTTCTCGGCTTTCCTACTAAAATCTAATTTCGTAATCGCTGTATATAGTTTATTTATATTACATTGATAGCATCTTCGATGTAAAAACATTTTTTTGTTTAAATACAATTTAACATTTATCCAAAATATATATATATATCTTAGTCCCACAAGCTTCTGCTCATAATATATCTAGAAATATACTTAAATAACAAATTTTCGTAAAATATTACGTTCGAAATCCGTTAACTTGCTTCTTCGGATATTTTTTTTTTTGATAATCTAAGAATGAATATAGACTTGTTTTGATGAAATCTTAATATTCTAACGATTTGATGATTAATTTTCGTCATGTATGCTAAAATTTCTACAAATTAAAGCATGTCTTTTTTCTTAGAGGGATTAATATTTTAATTCTACCCCTGTAATAATCCCATAAATGTTAAAACATGTCTAAATCCATTGATTTGTTTGGGTTATAAATATAAAATTCAAATCGAAAGCGATTACCATTGAGTTCGGGTTGTCAGTGGTTTTGGGTTTCACACCACTAGTCCCATTTTAAAGTGTCTATAGAAGATAATAATCAAAATTATAGAACTCTTTCTTTACCTTGATAAATTATACCGTAGAGGAAGCCATGACCAATACTCGCTGTTGTCCGACCATGCAATGTTAAGATCCCTTGCGTAGACCATGCGTTTCTGTCCATAGAACATCAACCTCAGTCCATGATACATGATACATATATATACAATTAAATGACCCGCAAATCAAACACTAAGTATGTAGAAGACAAACTAATCAATCTGCTGAGCGGACCGAGTATTTGATACACATGGCTGCTGGTTAAAGCTTCCCTAAAATAAAATAAAAATGTATATATATCCACAAGTAGAACATAGCGGGCCACCTGAACAAAGTATGTATTCGCCATCGTAGTTGATGCCCTCAAAATGCTATCTTTTGTCAATGTTTAGTTGATGAATGAGGAGAAATTGAAGGTGTGTCGTTCAAAACTAATATTCTAAGAGTGGCTTGTGCTTAAAAAAAAAGTACACCTTGTTTGGCAACTTGATCAATACATTTTTTTTTTTTGGCCAACCTAGATCAATAGATTTAAGAGTTGACTTTAGTTTAAAATTTATTGTGCTTTGTTGATTGGTTCAAGGACGTATAATTTTTGTTGAATTTTTCTGTTCGTTTACATTTAATTCAGAAGGTTAGAGGATTCAGTCAAATTTGATCATATCATACAAATATTATTTGAAAAAATGACTCCCTAGTGTAATATACTATATCATTTTCATTGGAATAAAGAACAAAACATTTTTTTTCCTAGAATTAAATGTCCTAACAATTACTATTACGATCACCATAGCCAAAACGAATCTCACAAATATTCATAAGACTGCACAATGTTCGACCCCGTAAAAGACAGAGTCATGTTCATACGGTGTTACAAATTTAACATCAACCAGGTACCTACCTTGTAACCACCACACCTATTTCTTCTCGAAGGTCATGGTGTAATACCGTCACAATGACCTATGTTCCGTCTCGGAGTTATCACTACAACAAATATCCACATTAATGGCTCATGAGGATAGCTCATTTTCCGTAACTTCCATGAAAGATAAATTTTAGATTTTGACATCTATACAATAGCACTAAATAAATGCTAAGATAAAAATTTACTAAGCGGGAAGTTAAAATTACTTATTCCGCCAAAACTTGGTGACAAAATTCACTTAAGCGCCTTAGGTATTCCACTTAAGCCAAAACTAGGGATGTTAATATGGGCATCTAAACCCATTTAATAAATGGATATGTTATTAAAATTTATACCTATTTAAACCCATTTATGAAAAAAAATAAGATGGAGGTATATGGGTTTCTCCATTTAAACCCATTGATATGTTGTGTTTTTAACGTCTTTCATCTTACGTTTTAGCATCTTTTCTAAGTTTTTTACGTCTTTATAGTGTCCTATAATGTCTTTTTGGTCGAGTTTTTAGTTGTACAGATTACGAGACGTTACGCAGGAATGAGAAGTCTTTACCTGTTTTTCAGGATGATCGCGAGACAAAGCAAGAATGAAGAAGAAGGGATCGATCGGTCCCCACTAGGATCGATTGATCCATGCTACCGGATGAAAGAGGAGACACCGATCGATCGATTCGTACTAGGATCGATCGATCCAGACTGCATCGAATGAAGGAAGAACCAATTAAGGAATTGATCGATCCACAAGGAGAGCGATCGATCCAAGCCCCCAGATGGGCTCAAGAGGAGGGGATCGATCGATCCATAACTGGATCGAGCGACGCTTTCAATCTTATCTTATCTTTTATTTCTTTTTGCAAGAGGGTATAAATACCCGAAGACCTAATTTTATTAGGCACGTTTTCTTTTACACTTCTTTTTACGCCTTTTTAGGCTTTTTCTATTTTTCTGAAGAGACTTTTGATCTTGTAAGCTACTCCTCGGATTAGAGATTGATCCTTCCTGACAATTTGGAGAAGATTTTTAAACCCTATTTTCTCAATCTATTACAATTTCATTATGTTTTCTGAATCTCTTTCTCTTTTTGTTATTTCTTTTACTATGTCTGAGTAGATCTCTTTGTTGGGTTCTAGGGTTCTAAGTAGCGGATTCAATGGTTTGATGGTTTGATTAATTCTAGGAAACTCAAACTCTTTGGTTCTTCAACTCACATGTCTATAATGTTATAATATGATTGATCACTCTGTTTTAGATCTTAGGTTTATCTATGCATGAAAGTGTTGATAGGTTGCCTGAATTTATGTGAATTGAGCAATATGCTCTTAGCCAACGACAGTTGATGTTAAAAAAGTATTGTGAACCTAGTGAACTCGATTGATAAAGCTGATTTGACTAGGAGGTCTCAAACGACATTTTGTAAAATTGATTAGTCAAATTAAGGGATTAATGTCTTGAAAGAGAATTAGTCTAATTAAGTGTTCATATTCTAGAACGGTTTTATCTATTGAGTTTCTTGATTCATTCATCTTATTGATCATTGTTTCTCTGAAATACCCTATGGCCCAATGTCTTTAATCTTATAGTTTACATCATTTATTTCTTTGCATTTTTCTTTACAACTTGGAAAACCTGTTTTAGATCTTAAGTTTATCTATGCATGAAAGTGTTGATATGTTGTCTGAATTTATGTGAATTGAGCAATATGCTCTTAGCCAACGACAGTTGATGTTAGAAAGTATTGTGAACCTAGTGAACTCGATTGATAAAGCTGATTTGACTAGGAGGTCTCAAACGACAATTTGTAAAATTGATTAGTCAAATTTAGGGATTAATGTCTTGAAAGAAAATTAGTCTAATTAAGTGTTCATGTTCTAGAATGGTTTTATCTATTGAGTTTCTTGATTCATTCATCTTATTGATAATTGTTTCTCTGAAATACCCTATGGCCCAATGTCTTTAATCTTATAGTTTACATCATTTATTTCTTTGCATTTTTATTTACAACTTGGAAAACCAACACAAAACTTCTACGCTTTAGCTATTTACGAATCTCACAAATTTATAGAGTACCATTGGTCCTTGTGGATCAACCTCGAATATACTACTGCGCACTTCACCATGCCCTTGCGGTAATTTTGGGTTAATTACTCGAGTAATCACCCATTTATTAAATGGGTAGACCCACAATTAAATGGGTACCCGTTTAATCTTTCACTTCTTTCTTCTTCGCTTCGACAAACTCACAAAACAAAGGCGATAAGCTCAAATACTTCCTCTATCTCCTGCGCTTTTCTCAGGTTTCTTTGCTCTCTTCTTTTATTCTCCCAGTTGGATTCCTTTTCTCTTTTAGTTTCAATTAATTTTATAGATCGATCGATGTCCTTTTAGATTCCAGAACCAGTGAGCTAACTCTCTCCTTTGAACGTCATAACATCTCCACCTCTTCTCTCACTCGTCGATGCACTCAACGTCTTCCAGGTACATAAACTCTCTGATTTAGCATGTTTAATCAAGACCCATGATGTAAATTATTAGCTTGAAACACTAAGAGTATGTTCCTGCTATAATTTCGGTAAAGTTTGTGACTTTTTGGCTCGATTTCAGTCTAGGATGCTTAGTTGCATACACTATGTTACAATTGGATGCTCCTATGAATTCGTAATTTTGAATTTAGGGCTCGATACGATAGGAGTTTTGTTTTCTTCTCACATATTTGATTTGGGAAGCGTATTTGGTGATTTGGGTTTTGCTCAGAAGTTAGTTTCACGATTTGGGCTTCTATGTTAAAATCGTTTTGCTCAGAAGTTAGTTTCAGGATTAGCAACAATGCTAGGTGCTGTTGACTTTAGTTCTTCGTTCTATAGCACTACTTTATGTTTACAACATGTACATCATCAATGTTTGGTTTTAATTGTTATGTGAAACTAAATGCAAAGTGGACTTTGAATCTCTGCAAACAATAGCGCTTCTTGATGCCCATAATGAGTTAATAGACATGAATGAGGAAGATGCGGAAGTGCAAGCAACAAAGCAAAGTGAAACACAAATCCAGCCAGCTCAAACTCAACTAACTCAAGCTCCACGTAAGAGACGCAAAACTTCTACTGTTTGGGATGATTTTGTTTCAGTAGGGTTAGAAGATGATGGCAAAGAAAGAGCTAGGTGCATCCATTGTGGTACAAAGTTAGTGGTAGGCAGTTCTAGTAAAGTACATGGAATTTATGGAACAAATCATTTAGGTCGCCATTTAGAGAAGTGCCCAAAGGTGTCGAAGAAGATAGATAGGCCTAAGTATGATCACAAGGTAGATCGTGAAATGGTTAGTGAGATCATTATCTACCATGATCTCCCATTTCGGTATGTGGAATATGATAAGGTTTGAATGAGAGACAAATACTTAAAATCAAGATTGTTAGCCTATATGTAGGCAAACTGCAGCTGCTAATGTTTTTGTAAAATATGGGATAGAAAAGGAAAAGCTAAAAGAGGTTTTTGCAAAGCATCGCCATAGGGTTTGTTTTACTTCAGACTTGTGGTCAGCTCATGCTATTGTGATGGGTTATATATATTTAACTGCTCATTTCATCGATGATAGTTAGAATTTAAATAACAAAATCCTAGCTTTTTGTGAGTTGAAGCCTCCACACACGGGTGAACATATGGCTAGTAAAATTCTTGAATGTTTGAAAGAATGGGGATTAGAGAAGAAGATTTTTTCGATTACCTTAGATAATGCTACCAATAATAATAGTATACAGGATATTCTCAAGGGTCAACTTCAGATGATTAGTGGTAGTGGTCTACTTTGTGATGGTAAATTTATGCATGTGAGATGTTGTGCTCATATTTTGAACATCATTGTGCAGAAAGGTTTAGAGTTAGCTAAGGATGTTTTACACAACATTCGGGAAAGTGTTAGATATGTGTAAGCATCTCCACAAAGGAGAGAGGCGTTTGCAGCATGTGTAGAAAGAGTAGGCATTAAGAGTGTAGCGGGTTTGTCTCTTGATGTTCCTACGAGATGGAATTCAACATATGAAATGCTTGCGAGAGCATTAAAGTTTAGAAAAGCATTTGGTAGCATGAAGGCGTTTGACACCAATTATAAGTCTGTACCTTCAGAAGATGAGTGGAACCGTGGGGAAAACATTTTTGATCTGCTGAAGCCTTTTGGTGTCATCACCACTCTGTTTTCAGGCTCTAAGTATCACACATCCAATGTATATTTCACACAAGTATGGAGGATTGAATTGTTGTTGAATAAGTATGATGTTTGTGATGATGAGGCTGTGATGTTAATGGCTCAAGAAATGAAGGTTACAAAATTTGCAAAATATTGGGAAGATTACAGCCTCATTTTGGCTATTGGAGCTGTTTTAGATCCAAGACTTAAAGTGCATATGCTTGAAGTAGCATATAAGAAAGTGAATCCCTTGACTTATGATTTGAAAATGGAAGAACTAAAGAAGAATCTAGCCATGCTTTATGAAGCTTATCAGAAAAGGTCTTCAGCAACAACTACTCCCCACAATCAACTTAATGTCTCCGCTTGAAGATGATTTCGATAATGTAAGTATCTTGCTTTTCTCATTGTGACATTCATAATATAAGCAATCTTTTACTACTGGTTTTATTGCATAGTATTTAGAGTTGGGTGCTAATATTTAGTGGTTGAAATCTTTGTAATTTAGGATCTATTTGAGTTGGAAAGAAGTATTGAAGCTGGTGTTAACAACAGAAAGACACACTTGGATATCTATCTTGATGAGTCGAGGCTAGAGTGGAAATCTTTTCCAAATTTGGATGTATTGAGCTACTGGTAGGATAACCAACAAAGATTTAGCTTCTATGGCACGTGATGTTCTCAGCATTCCAATTACAACAATATCATCAGAATCAGCTTTTAGCATTGGAGCTAGGGTGTTGACGCCATATAGAAACCGGCTGCTTCCTCATAATGTCCAGGCTTTACTTTGTACCCGCAATTGGTTACGCGGTTTTGTAAAATATGAAGGTAAGATTTGCAACTTTTAAGATTTAAGTTTTGAAATAAGTGATTATTTCAATTAATATACACTAAACATTGTAGGTACCATAAAAGATAACGAAGATATTATCTATGTATGTGCTCGAAAGACAGCAAGTAGTTCAGGAATAGAGGGTTCCAGAACTAGAGACTCAAGCGCCCAATGATCTTTTCTTATCGTTATGAGAACATGATCTGTTTTTTTGTCATTGTTGAACAAGGATTACTTGAACTATATGGTTTTATGATTTTGAATACTCTCTTATTATGTTTTTTGGCATGTAGTAGTATCATCGACGAATGTTATGGTACACGATTTCAATGTCTAATGCTATTGACTCGTTTATGTATCACTTTAAATTCAGAAATAATAATATATGTGTAAACTAACATTAATAATTTAATATAAATTAATATTAAAACATATAATAATACAGTGTTAACAGTATATTAAATAAAATTATTAATTATCAGGTATATTAAATATAATTATCAATTAGCAAACAATAATTAATAATTAATTTTGTAAAAAAAATCACATATGGCTTAAATGGGTTTAAATGGGTAAAGTAGTTTTGACAAGGTTGTATGGGTATGGTTATATAGGTTTAAAACTTAAATGGAGTTATATGGGTTAAGGGTTAAATGGGGTGCATTTAAATGGGGTGGGTTTAAATGGGGTGGGTTAGCCCATATTAACATCCCTAGCCAAAACCCTAAAAAAGCATAAAACTTTTAGAATTAACCCTTTCTCCTTTCTCTCCAATCGTTTTGGTTATCATCGTCCTTTCTCCTTCTCTCCAATCGCTTCCTCCAGCATAAGCTATCAGATCCTCTCATCTCGACGCTCACCTCCAATTTCTAACCTAGCCGCATAGATTCTCCTTCAGAAAAGCCCATGCGTACCGCAATGCAGCCAATTGCGCTGCTACTAACATCGATTCCGGCGTCTGTAACCGTTCCCTGGTCCACGTCGCGATTACTCTGGATTTTGAGTACCTCCATAGTTCAATCGCCGCCGTTCATTCTTGAAGCAATCGTCATGTCCTGAGAGTGTATTCTTCCTGATACGGATCCGGTCGTGAAACTCACTTCCAAAACCGGATGATGCGGAACTTTCCCAAGAAGTTAGTCTCTAGGTTGGAAGAAGGATAATCCTCGACTTCAAAGGACCTGTGGAGCACGAACCAGAAGTATATTAAACCAAACACCCAATACTCGACTTAACACGCTTCAAAGAAACAAGGTAGTGGAAATGTTCGAATGAAGAACCCGCGGAGCACGAACCAGAGGTATATTAAACCAAACATCCAATACTTGACTTAACACACTTCTACACTCTTCGATTAGCAAATGGCCACACAAGAGTGATGAAAAACACCTGATAAACCGGTTGATCGTTTGGATCTCACACCCAATGATCGAAAAGTTCACAAAAAACTCAAAGGAGAATCACTATCAAAAGAAAAGGTTTTAAATTAAAAGTTGGATGTCCTTCTCCAATGGAGATTACATGATTATCAAGGGAAAGAAACTTGAAAGATAAAATAGAAACTAAATTGTCTTAAAAACTAAAAGAACTAAAGATAGTAAGTTGAATGAGAATTCAACTTTTTGGTGTTTCCTTTACCTCAAAATGATTTTTGGCTTTCATTTTCGTCATTATTCTTGGCCACAAAAATGAGACTTTTATTTTGGAATTTCTTGGACTTGAATTAGGCTCAAAGTGGGCTGGATTTGATGTACTTCCTCCCCAAAAGAATGTTGGATGCTCTCCATGCCCAAAAGCTCTTGAATCAGCCCATTAAGTGCCTCTTTGATCCTCTTAGCTTTAGCTCTCGTCACTGGTCCAACGGGTACAAGCAATGCATCCTCCATGTTCTCCTTGTTGCTCATGATATTCATATCATTCCCCTCCTCTTGAAAAGGATTTGACCTCAAATTAGGTTCACCTATATCAAATGGAGTCAAGTCAGAAACGTTAAAAGAATTGTTCACATCATACTCACCTTGCAAGTCTAGCTTGTAAGCATTGTTGTTGAGTCGTTCTAAGATATGGAATGGACCATCTCCTCTTGGGTTTAGTTTGGACTTTCTTTGAGCTGGAAAGCACTCCTTTCTCATATGAATCCAAACCCAATCTCCTGATTCAAATATCACCTTGCGTCGTCCTTTGTTTGCTTACTTTTGGTACTGCTCAATCCTCTTCTGAGTCTTCTCAATGTTCTGCCTTGCTTTCTCATGAATCTACTTAAAGTTCAGCCTTTCTTTTGTCATCTAAATTCACACGCTCATTGAAAGTAATGGTGATAAATCCAATAGAGTTAAAAGATTAAAACCATAAACAATCTGAAATGGTGAAAACTTATTAGCATAATTATAAGCAAACTCAACATGTGGCAAACAATCTTCCCAAGTTTTGATGTTCTTTTTGATAATAGCACGCAACAAAGTAGACAAAGTCCTATTCACTATTTCAGTTTGACCATCAGTTTTAGGATGACAAGTAGTTGAAAACAACAACTTAGTCCCTAACTTAGCCCTCAAAGTCTTCCAAAAGTAGCTTAAGAACTTACCTCTCGATCAGAAACAATGGTTCTAGGCATGCCATGTAATCGAACAATTTCTCTGAAGAACAAATCAGCAACATGTGAGGCATTGTTAGTTTTGTGACATGGAATGAAATGTGCCATCTTAGAGAATCTATCAACAACCACAAAGACAGAATCTCTACCATGCTTATTCCTAGGCAATCCTAACAGAAAATCCATAGAGATAGCATTCCAAGCATCTGTTGGGATAGGCAAAGGTGAATACATACCATGTGGTTGTACTTTTGACTTAACTTGTTTGCAAGTTACACATCTTCTACAGATTCTCTCCACGTCTCTCTTCATGTGTGGCCAGTGGAAATGTTCTTGCAAAATAACTAATGTTTTGGCAACTCCAAAATACCCCATCAATCCTCCTCCATGTGATTCCCTAATCAAAAGATCCCTCACAGAACAATTAGGTACACACAGTTTATTCTCATAAAACAGAATCATCATGCCTAAATAACTTCCCATGTGCAAATTTCTCACAAGATGGATACACATTCTTAAAATCCAGATCTGAAGCATATAACTCTTTGATGTGTTCAAACCAAGTAACTTAGCCTCAAGAGTAGAAAGTAATGTGTACCTTCTTGATAATGCATCAACCACCACATTTTCCTTACCTTGCTTGTATCAAATGACAAAAGGAAAAGTCTCAATAAATTCAACCCATCATGCATGGATTTGTTCAGCTTTTGCTGGCCCTTCAAGTGCTTCAAGGATTCATGATCTGTATGAATTACAAACTCCTTAGACCATAAGTAATGCTGCCATGTTTGCAAAGCCCGAACAAGTGCATACAACTCCCTGTCATATGTCGGATAATTCAAAGTTGCTACTCCAAGCTTCTCACTGAAATAAGTTATGGGCTTCTTCTCTTGCATAATCACAGCTCCAATACCTACAACAGATGCATCACATTCAATTTTAGTTTTAAGGAAATTTGGCAAACATAAGAGTGATGCATTTGTAAGCTTCCCTTTCAAGGCTTGGAATGCTTTTTCTTGTGCTTTCTCCCATTTGAATCTTACATCCTTTTTGATCACCTCATCCAATGGTGCAGCAATAGTGCTTAAGTCCTTCACAAATCTTTGATAGAAACATGCAAGTCCGTGAAAACTCTGCACTTCTCCAACAGTCTTTGGACTAGGCCACTCTCGAATAGCCTTTACTTTCTCTTCAACAACTTTTATATCCTGTGCACTCACAACAAAGCCTAGAAACACAAGATTATCCGTGCAAAAGGTACACTTCTTTAGATTAGCAAACAACTTTTCTTTCCTTAGAACTTCTAAAACAGATTTCAGATTCTCAACATGTTCATCTAAGTTTTTGCTATAGACCAGAATGTCATCAAAGTAGACAAAAACAAAAACTCCAATGAAAGATCTCAAAACATGATTCATTAATCTCATGAACGCGCTGGATACATTAGTTAAACTAAAAGGCATCACTAACCACTCATATAAACCATGTTTGTTTCTAAAAGCAGTTTTCCACTCATCACCCTCTATCATCCTAATCTGGTTATAACCACTCTTAAGATCAATCTTGGAAAATACACAGGAACCATGCAATTCATCAAGCATATTATCCAAGCGAGGAATGGGATGTCGATACTTTACCATGATGTTGTTGATGGCTCTATAGTCTACACACATTATCCACGTTCTATCCTTCTTAGGAACTAGCAAAGCTGGAACAACACATGGACTTATGCTTTTTTTAATGTACCCTTTCTCCAACAGCTCACCAACTTGCCTTTGAAGCTCCTTTGTCTCCTCTGGATTCGTTCTATAGGCTGGCCGGTTAGGAATGGATGATCCTGGTACAAAGTCAATCTGGTGTTCAATCTCACGAATTGGTGGTAATCCATGAGGTATCTCATTAGGTAAAACGTCTCCATAGTCCTGTAACAAAGAAACAAAAAAGCTAGGTAAAACAGGGTCAAGTTCGTTAGAGTTGAAAAGAGCCTCCTTGTGCATAAGGAAAATCATAGGCTGTTTTGAAAACATTGCTCTCTTTATCTCACTAGCTCTCTCAAAGAAGTTGATGTGTTTCCTCACGGGTGTACTCTCACAAGCCTTTTCTGGATTTTTCTCAAGCTCTCACTCTCTTTTTGGTGGTAAGTGTTTGGGTCACTCATAGCTTGTTGTTCCTCTTTTTGTTTCAACAGTAACTGATCTTGGTAAACCTCTTGTGGTGTCAAAGGAACAAGAGTATCCAAATAAATACCGGTTGTTGTAGCCATCATGATTCACACGTCTATCAAATTGCCAAGGCCTCCCCAATAGTATATGCCAGCTTGCATCGGTACCACATCACACAACACTTCATCTTCATATTTCCCAATGTAATACAAGATAAGAACTTGTTTTGTAACTTTCAGCTCACCACTATCATTCAACCATTGCAGCTTGTAAGGTGTTGGATGCCTCTTTGTAGTTAATTCCAGCTTCTCCACTAGAGTAATGCTAGCCACGTTGGTACATCTCCCTCCATCAATTATCAAACTGCACACCTTGTCTAAAATGAGCATCTTGTATGAAACATGTTCTCACATTGTACATTCACTTATTGTTTAACTTGTACACTCAACGCCCTTCTTGAGACTAACGAATCTCCTTTGGCAGCAAGTTCTTCACAATCCTTATCCTTAGATGACTTAGAATCAAAAACTTCTTCTTCTTCAGTTTCAAATTCACCATTACCTCTAAGCACTATTGTTCTTTGATTAGGACATTCATTGGCATAATGGCCTCGCCCATGGCACTAATAGCACAGCACATCACGATTATGTGTGTTAGAAGATTCAGTTTTACCTTGGATTTCCTTTAAGTGTAGTGGATGGTGTAGTGGACGACTTTGTTTCAACACTTGGTTTTGGGGCTGCTCTTATTTCTCTAGAATATCTTAGTTTCAAACCAGTAGTACTCGAACCATATTGACGTGTTGTACCCCTCCTCTTGAACTGCTGCTCAATCAAAACCGCCTTATGAAGCATATCTTCCAACTCCACATACTGCTCCATTTCTACTTTATCTTGAATCTCACGATTCAGACCACTTAGAAATCTCGCCATTGTTGCTTCTCTGTCTTCTTCGACATTAGCTCTCAACATAAGCATTTCCAACTCCTGGAAATAATCCTCAACACATTGGTTGCCTTAATACAATCTTCATAGCTTCTGATGTATTTCTCGGTGATAATGGTTGGGCACCAAACGTTTCCTCATAACAGCCTTCATCTCAGCCCACGTATACTCGTCATTCCTTCTCCTACTTGTCACCAATTGGTCCCACCAGTTAATAGCATAATCACAAATTCCAATGGCTATAACGCGTACCTTCTTCATTTCGTAGTAGTTCTGCAAACCAAAAACTAACTCAATCTTTTTCTCCCACTCTAGATATGCATCTGGATCGTTCTTCCCATGGAATGTAGAAATCTTCAACTTAATATTCCCTAAATTATTATCAGCTTGATCCCTTGTTTCTCTAGCACGTCTCAGTCTCCTACGGCTCCCAATAGATGAATTAAAATCACGACTATAATAGTCTTCAGCCTCATAATCCCTTGGTGCCCGAAACTCTTCTACTTCTCTCCTTGGTGGATTAGGAAAATTTTGTGGTTGCCTTTGATGAACCTCCTCTTGCACCCGGTCCAATCTTTCATGAACTGCATCCATCTCAATCCTCATCAACCGTCGCATCTCTCCCATTAAGGCTTGCATTTGAAGATTTGGGAGGTCACTTGGTTGATCTCCTCCATCACCATTGTTATTTCCATTTTTTTCTCTGTGATTAGACATGTTATATAAACCTACAAAACAACCGGTAGAAGATAAAAATTCCTCACAATCTCTCAAGTGTTTCGCTCAACAAGTGTTTCACTCAATTTGACTTTTTTCTCTCTTGTGATCTCCCAAAGAGTTCTTATAGAACTAACCAAAACTTTAGAATGATTTCCCCAAAGTAGATCAAAAGATCAAACCAAAGAGATAGAAAACTCAAAAGGTTTTAAGGTAGTCGAAAAATGAAGTCTGGTGAAGTCTAGAAAGCAAGTCAGGTGAAGTATGGAAATCACGTCTGGTGTACGGATCTAGGCGTATAAGAAAGGTGTGCAGTCTGGAAAGCAAGTTTGGTGAAGTATGGAAAGCAAGTCTGGTGAAGTCTGGAAATCACGTCTGGTATACGGAACTGGGTGTACAAGAAAGGTATATAGTCTGGTGAAGTATGGTGAAGTCTGGAAAGCAAGTTTGGCGAAGTCTGGAAATCAAGTCTGGTGTACAGAACTGGGTGTACAAGAAAGGTGTACGGCAATTGGTGAACGTACACACACGTTGTACGGAAGTTGGTGTACAAGCGACTTGTTACACAAAAGATGGGATAATAAATTTTAGAATGCAAAAACAAACGAGAACTTCTTATATCTTTTTCTTTTTTTCTTCTTTTTTTCATTCTTTTTTTCTTTTTTGTTACTGGTTGTGAAAATATAAATGAAGAAGAAAAGAAGGAGAAAAGGTAGAAAATGAATGAAGAAGATGAAAAGATGATAGAATGATATTACCAAACGTAGAGATCCTTGCGCTAATACCAAATGATACGGATCCGGTCGTGAAACTCACTTCCAAAACCGGATGATGCGGAACTTTCCCAAGGAGTTAGTCTCTAGGTTGGTAGAAGGATAATCCTCGACTTCAAAAGACCCGCGGAGCACGAACCAGAGGTATATTAAACTAATGACCCAGTACTCGACTTAACACGCTTCTACACTCTTCGGTCAGCGAATGGCCACACAAGAGTGATGAAAAACACCTGATAAACCGGTTGATCGTTTGGATCTCACACCCAATGATCAAAAAGTTCACAAGAAACTCAAAGGAGAATCAATATCAAAAAAAAAGGTTTTTAATAAAAAGTAGGATGTCCTTTTCCAATGGAGATTACATGATTATCAAGGGAAAGAAACTTGAAAGATAAGATAGAAATTAAATTTTCTTAAAAACTAAAAGAACTAAAGATAGTGAGTTGAATAAGAATTCAACTTTCTGGTGTTTCCCTTCCCTCAAAATGACTATTGGCTTTTATTTTCGTCATTCTTCTTAGCCACAAAAATGAGACTTTTATTTTGGGCTTTTTTGAACTTGAATCAGGCTCAAAGTGGGCTAGACTTGATGTACTTCCTCCCCAAAAGAATGTTGGATGCTCTCCTTCCCCAAAAGCTCTTGAATCAGCCCATTAAGTGCCTTTGGTCCTCTTAGCTTCAGCTCTAGTCACTGGTCCAACAGGTACAAGCAATGCATCCTCCACGTTCTCCTTGTTGTTCATGATATTCGTATCACTTCCATTTCCTTGTCTCTTAGATTGGCATAGAATCCTTGATTGGTTCGACTTTTCTCGAATTGTGGTTCAAGGTTTACAACTTCCATCTGGAGATTGCATGGACTTTGATTTCAACCTTCGTGAGACAAGCGCTTGAGCAGCCGTGAAGTGAGAGGTTATTGTTGGTACGGTAATCCGCGTTAATCCTTCCTTGAAGAACATTGAAGTTGTTGCTGAGATATGGTTTTGGTGCTTTGATTTGGTTTTAACAGTTTTTTTGTTTTATTTGTTTCTTGAATTAGGCTCTTGTCATCAATCTTTTGTAGATTGAAGATGACAAGATTATTATCTCGAAGTAGAGGCGATTGGTGTTGCCAGTACGTATTCGCTTGCTGAGAGAGCAACTTTGGTTATTGAGGAAGCAAAACCATTGCTCAAAAAGGTGATATGAGTAATTTTGGTGGCCTTTGTTAGATCTTGTTTACAGTATTCAAAGAGAGTTGATAGGTGAATTTCAAGATTGAAAGAAAAAATATATTCTCATGCTCAAGCGGTGGGTTTTGATGTAGTATTGATCAAGAAGAAGAATGAATAAGGAAAAACATCCGTACGTCCATAAATTCCCCATGTTCGGGTGAAACGAATAAGGCCGAACGAGTAGAAGGCTTGTGTAAGAGAATGGGTGAGTGTTTAGGAGCTGGTTTAGGCCTTGCAAAGGCCCACTAGTCATTCAAAAGAAGGGGAACACATCTTTATAAGGAGGAAGGGAAAATATGAACGTTGGAGTGGTGTGGACCACTTTGTGGTGTGGACCACTTTGTGGTGTGGACCACTTTGGGATTTGCAGCGCCACCTCATCATTTAGGTTTAGATTGTCTCCTTGTTGTAGCTCATATATAAGTTGTAGCCTTCCTCTTTGTAAAACACAATATATGATTCACTCTTTGATTATAAAAATCGATTTCTACCTATCTTCTTCTATTCTTCATGGATCTTCATGATTCTTGTTCCTAAATCTCTCTAATCACATTCTTTATTCTCTAATCCGCATATTCTTTCATGGTATTAGAGCATTCTTGGGTTCTTTAATCTCTATTCTCTCTTGTTAAGTTCATTCTCTCCATTCAATTCACTCCATTCTCTCTTGTTCGCTCATCCTCTTTACACTCTCTCATCTTGTTCGATATGCTCAAGTCTTGTGTCTTGGTTACTCTCAAAGGAGAGAACTATCTCCTCTGGTCTAGGACCACAAAGACGACACTTTGTGGCCGAGGTTTGTGGAAACATGTGGAGAAGTCTCTTGAAATCAAGGAGGTTGCCATTGGAGATGAGGAAAGGGCTGAAGAAATCATGGCCGAAGAGGCTAAATGGTTCCAAGAAGACCAGACCGTGCTTGCCATCATCCAAAGGTCCCTTGAAGTCTCCATCCTTGAAGCTTACTCATATTGTGAAAAGGCAAAGGAGTTGTGGGGAACTCTCCAACACGTCTATGGGAATGTCTCCAATCTTAGCCAAGTCTTTGAAGTTAAAAGAGCCATCAACACTCTCAAGCAAGATGACATGGAGTTCACTAAGCACCTTGGGAGATTTCGGTCACTTTGGACTGAACTTGAAATGTTGAGGCCAAACACCATGGATCCGGTGATTCTTAATGAGAGGCGTGAGCAAGACAAGGTCTTTGGCCTCCTATTGACCTTACATCCGTCTTACAATGACTTCATCAAGCATATCCTCCGTGCTGATAGACTCCCAAGTCTTGATGAGGTTTGTTCTTGTAAGAATTCATGAACAGAAGTGTAGAAAAGAGAAGAAAAGAGAAGAAAGGAGAAGAGAAGAGAAGAGATGGAGGCGCATAAAAGAGAGAGAGAGAGGCAAAAAGAATTTTTCAATTAGAATAATATGTGTGATTACATATGAGAGCCTTATATATGATAGCTACTAGGTTTACAAGGGATCCCAAAGAGGTAAGGTAAAAGCGCAGCCCAAGGGAGAGTGGAGTGGTCCACACCGGAGAGAGAAACAAGTGGTCCACACCAAGGAGATGCTCTTCACGCGCCAACGGCTAGCTTGGAGGTGAAGACTTGCTCTCCACTCCCTTCCTCTTCTTCAAATGGGCCTTGTAAGGCTTTACTTATCTTGATAAGGCCTCTCAATACTTGTCACTCATTCTTCTTTATTTCTAACATGGGTCTTGTGATAAAAGGGCCACACTCTTCTTATTGCTTGATCAATACTCCCCCTCAAGTTTAGCCGCAAGAGAGTGAAGGCCAAACTTGGATTGCCAATGACACATTACCTCATTAAAAACCTCAATATTGAAAACCCAAAGGGACAAAACCATACCGAGGGAAAAAGAGTATAATGGCCAAAGGCGAGGGGACTTGATCAAGGTCTTGTGAGGTCAATGAGCCCAAGTCTGCTATGGATGCTTTGACAAACTTTGAGGCTCGCTGCCTTGGTGAAGACATCCGCCAGTTGATCTTCACTTCTTGTGTAGCATGGAAGAATCACTCCTTCTTCAATCTTCTCCCGAACCTTGTGACANTGGGTGAGTGTTTAGGAGCTGGTTTAGGCCTTGCAAAGGCCCACTAGCCATTCAAAAGAAGAGGAACACATCTTGATAAGGAGGAAGGGAAAATATGAACGTTGGAGTGGTGTGGACCACTTTGGGATTTGCAGAGCCACCTCATCATTTAGGTTTAGATTGTCTCCTTGTTGTAGCTCATATATAAGCTGTAGCCTCCCTCTTTGTAAAACACAATATATGATTCTCTCTTTGATTATAAAAATCGATTTCTACCTATCTTCTTCTATTCTTCATGGATCTTCATGATTCTTGTTCCTAAATCTCTCTAATCACATTCTCTATTCTCTAATCCGCATATTCTTACAGTGATGTCACAGATTCAAGCCATGGATGAAGATGTTCAACCTTTGCTCTCTGAGTTTCGTGATGGTGGCTTGCTCAAGGAAGTTGAGTGTCTTACTCGAAACCTGACCCAAGCTTCTAACGATTTGAGGTAAAGCTCTTCGTTAAAAATCTTGACATGTCGACTTCACATCGTTAAGAACATGTTAAGTTTAAAAGTGAAAATGACAAACTATCTTTACCCTATGGTGGAGATACTGTGAGAGGGAGCTGTAGAGATCTACATCCCGGTCCTTGCATCAACTATATTTTCTTAATGTGAACTCTTTGTTTTGTCTGATAACAACTAGAATTTTTTTTCCATTGCACATTAACCTAAAATGATTGCTTTGATCATCCCACAGGTTGTCTATTGACTACACCAAACTCTCCTCTCTCACTACCAGAAGGTAATGTAGATCTGTGTTAATGTTTTTTTTGTTCATGCTTCAACATGTTTGGTTAGAACTAGTTCCAAGAGAGTATGACTTCGATTCTCCCAATCCCTTCAAGAGCTCAGAAATTTTTGTCTTGGTACCTGTGTGCAAGGTGTCTCTCTCTCTCTATTATTACAATAACTTCAGATCACATATTTTCAACAACACAAGTATGTAAAACAAATCACATATTTTCAGATATGTGAAGCCGATCAAGAAGGATTCGAAGATGGCTGTTCTTAAGAAGAATCCATTGAAGAATCTCAATGTGATGTTGAAATTGAATCCTTATGCTAAGACCGCAAAGAGGATGTCATTGTTGGCTGAAGAACATAGAGTTAAGGCCAAGAAGGAGAAGCTTTCCAAAAAGAGGAAAATCGTTACCAAGGTAATCCCAATACTTCTTTTTCTCGTTTATCAACCATTTTTGGATTATGATTGTTTATTAGTTACTGATTTCATTTTGATATGTATCTGTTTCATTTGACTCTACTGATTTTTCAATCGATCTAATTGAATAAGTTTGTGTATGTCTAAGTGTGAGGTATTAGTTTAAGCTGTACAATAATTTGTGCCCCTCTGTTTTTAGTGTGTAAATTAAATCAATTTGTTGTCAATCTTTTCTATATCTTAACTCTTCTGTTCCGAAATTTGTTGTATTAGTTTCGTCTTGTAAATCAATTTTTATTTTGCATCTTTATCTATTATTACATTGCTTCGCTTTAGTAATTCTTGCCTTTGATTTAATAATTCGTTTATATGTGCCATACAGGGATAAGTTAAAACTGAAGATAACTTGGAAACATGTCAATGACACAAGATTATAGTCAAGTCTTCCAAGTATATATTTTGTTTGCTTAGACATTAAAATTTGTCTTAGTTATGATTTTGTAATGTTGTTTGTCTTAATTATGATTTTGTAATGTTGTTTGTATAAGACATGTTTTGAAATATTAATGAAAATTATCCTCTAAAATTTCAATTTTATTTATTTTTATATTAATTTTAATTTCAATTAATTTGCGCTATCGTTGATTGACATATAACAGCTGGACAAATTAACACTATTGTAAAGGGGAGGTCTAATATAAATCTACATGTCCTACCGTTTGTTAATTCGCTATTAAAACCCTATTATAGCACTTTTTTGCGCCAACAATGTTCATATTTCTTGTACTGTATGCATCCCGTATCTGTCATGAAATCTTTACTTTCACTTCCAGAATTTCTTTGTAAATTTTTTACTCAATAAAAGGATAATCTTTAAAATCTTCTTTCTTAAAACCTTGGATCGTCTCCGATCAAAGCACGCTCCAAAACCTCCCCAATCCAAGCCCTTGGTTTAACGGTCTACTCCTACACCTCGAGCCTTACAACTACATAATCTATAAGGAGGTAAGTAACAACTACTCAGTAAGACAATTAATTACACCCGTCTCACCCGAACCCATTATACTACTAACACCTAGCTGACCAACATGAGCCATAAGAGTATTCCATAGCATTAACAATCACGATCGTATTAACCACGCAAGCAACATAACAGATTCATATCGCATGAAAGCTACTTAGAGTATCTTCAACAAGTAACCTCATTTTGAGGTGGGGTTCATCCTCAAAATGAGGTTTTAAGGGTGTATTGCTCCAATAGTACACCCTTAAATTTGTCTCCAAAAAAATTGTCTCTAAATTTTTTTAATTTTGCCTTATATTCCTTAGAATTAAAACTATTTAGTTTTAAGGATACAATTTTCTTTAGTAGATATATATATATATATATATATACAGAATTTTAATAATTAGAATGTTAATTTATAATATAAATTTACATTGCGATTACTCTTCTTGGTTTTAATCTAATAAAGCAGTAGTTTTAAAAATTACAGATAAATAGTAATATTAATGTGGAAAATAAATAATTACTGTAATAAGAATTTCAATTTGTGTAATATTTATGTAACTTTATTTGTTGTGTTAATTTCTTTTGCATGTTGATGATTTTTTATCATATATAATCATTACTGTAGTGGCAATTTTTTATTTTTGCTAAATTTGCTCTATATAATATTGTGGTTGTGTGAAATTTATTATTATTTTAAACGTTATATCATATTTCTTATATATTAATAACTCTGATTTTGATTTTAATGTGTTTATTTAAATTTATATGCGATAATTATCATTTTTAAGACATTTGTAATTAATCAAATGTAATAAAATTATTTAAGAAATACCTAAATTTAGGGACTACAATAAAAATAGAAAAAGACTTTTGAAATTTTGAAGATCTCATTTTGCCTTTCACTTCCATTTCATATATCTGAAGATCACTGTCCGGAGACCATCTTTCTTGCATAAACAACAAACACAAACATAAAAATCATACATAACTTTGCAAGCTATCTAATCCACCCACGACTTAACATGAATACCAACAGTAGGATATGGATTAAGCACATCGCATCGGACCGTAATGAACCAAGAACGAACCGAATTAGACCGGAATAATCGAGAATTGGCCCATCACCTTTAGAGTCCAATAAGCTCAGTGTCGACCTATAAAGAAATGGAAATATAGGTCGGAATCTTTGAAAATATGGAAAAATAGATATGAATCGATCTTTCCTTATCAAAACTCGAGATTTAAGGCAACTTGACAATATTTTGTGACCGAAAATTAAAAAAATAATTGGTACCTTATAAAGATCGGTCTCAAGTATAAATAGGAAGCTAGAAAATTTTTGAAAGGATCCACAATTTAACTCGAAAACCCCTATAGTAGTTTTACAATAGAGAAAACCCTAGTTTTGTTCTCAAACAAGAACAAATCTTCTTTGTACTTTGCTAGTTTTACTCTTCGAAATAAATAAAAAGTTTTTTAAGAAATTCCCTTTTATTTTAAAATCACTTGTGCCGATTTTAACTCGCACACGAACCCCTACACAATGATTTACTGTGAACCTATTCATTGCTTCTAGTCTTTTAACATGCATAGCATAGTAACCTAGCGATGTCCATAATTTCACGAGTGCGGATACCTACAGTTCACGGTCAAACATCTCAAAAGACCTTTACAAACATCTCAAAAGACTTTTTAAGTTTAGAAAACAAACTAATGGCATATTTATACGAGTTGTTCGACTCTTCGTATACGGAGCAACCCATACTGGACATAGTGCGGCAGCGACGGAGCTAGTGGTGACTAATTAAAATCACTAATTCCTTCGGACTTTTGTTTTAAAAATATATATATTAGAGATAACTTCAAGAGTAAGATTTGTAACTTGCAGACCAACTAACCAAGTAGTTTATTTATATAATATCTTTGTTACTATATTAGATATATATTAGATAGCACGTTCCCTAAGGGTGTGTTGTTTTTATAGTTAAATATCAATATAAACATTGATTAAACAGTTGTGATCGAGCGGTTCATAATCAATTGTTATGGTCGTTGATGCTAAAGAAGAAAAGATTAAGTCTTTCATATAAGAAATTTGCATTTGCATTTTTTTATTATCACTTTTTCCTACAATTAAAAAGTTCAATAAATAAAAAAAAATGCTAGTTGTATGAGTTTAGACATAATATCACTTGATTGAAAAAGTACACATAAACTTTCGTAAATGGAAACACCTTGGTCCATTGGTTGATCTAAGCTTAAGTGTTTTCATCAAAATATGTGGTTCAATTTAAAAAACAAATGCGAAATTTATATATTAGTAGAAACAATTTTAAAGGAGCTTTCTAACAATTATATAATATCTTTGCTACTTTATTAGATACTAGATAGCACATACCCTAAGGTCGTGTTGTTTTAATAGATAAAAATGAATATAAACATTGATTAAACAGTTGTGGTCGAGCAGTTGAGAATCAATTGTATTGGTCGTCGATGCTACATAAGAAAAGATTGAGTCTTTCATATAAGAAATTTGCAATTGCATTTTTTTTATTATTATTACTTTTGCCTAAAATTATAAAGTACAAATAAAATAAAAAAATGCTAGTTGTTTGGTTTAGACATAATATCACCTGATTGAAAAAGTACACATAAACTTTTGTAAATAGTGGAAACACCTTGGTCTAATGGTTGATCTAGGCTTAAAGGGTTTTTACATCAAAATTGCAAAAATTATATATTAGTGGAAGCAAATTTAACGAACATTAACATATATATATTATCTACTACTTTATTAGATACTAGATAGCACGTACCTTAAAGTTGTGTTGTTTTAATATATAAAAATGAATATAGCCATTGATTAAAAAGTTGTGGTCGAGCGGTTGAGAATCAATTGTATTGGTCGTTGATGCCAAAGAAAAAAAATTGAGTCTTTCATATTAGAAATTTCCATTTTGCATTTTTTTTATTACTTTGTTCCTACAATTATATATAAAGTTCAAATATATTAAAAAATGCTAGTTGTTTGAGTTTATACATAATATCACCTGATTGAAAAAGTAGACATAAACTTTAGTAAATAGTGGAAACACCTTGGTCCAATGGTTGATCTAGGCTTAAGTGTTTTTACATCAAATATGTGGTTTGATTTCAAAAAATACCAAAATTATATATTAGTGGAAACAAACTTAACGGAGAATTCAAACATTTATATATTATCTGTTACTTCATTAGATACTAGATAGGACATACCCTAAGGTTGTGTTGTTTTGATAGATAAAAATGAATATTAACATTGATTAAACTGTTGTGATCGAGCGGTTGAGAATCAATTGTATTGGTCGTCAATGCTAAAGAAAAAAAGATTGAATCTTTTATATTAGAAATTTCCATTTGTATTTTTTTATTATTAATTTTTCCTACAATTATAAAGTTCAAATATATAAAAAATGTTACACTACAAGAAAAATCCACATTCTTAGCATCACGAAAACGTTATAATACGTCATTGATAGCGTTTTCATAAACGCTGTTTATGCCCAAGGTATGGTAGGTGCCGTATATACGATAGCGTTTTTTCCTTATGCTATGATAACATCTTCTACTATAGCATTAGAAAAACGTTTTGTTATAGTTTTTATTATTTTTTTAAAATCACTTTCGTATTTCATTTTTCATGCTATGATTGGTCTTTTTACCATAGCTATATGTTAACGCTTTATTTTATTTTTTTATAACAAATTGTTATATTACATTGTCATATTTTGTTGCAGTTTTTGAAGATGCGATAATATACGTTTTCATAACACTGATCAAATGTTATGTTGAAACTGACACAACCCTGTTTTATAAAATTCAAAATCCATAACAAAAGTCTGAACTCACAAAACATAACATAAAAGTCTCCAGCCAAGCTTCCAAGCACAAGTCTTAGAAGCAAAAACAAATTAGAAGTTGTACTTAACTAATTAACCCTCATGATCAGTTTAACAGATAATCATTTTGTCCTCTGGCCATGCAATAGTTGTACCAATAGCATCTTCCATACACTCGATTTCATCTGATGGCCTCCAAACAGCTGCATCATTTACAAAATAATGTCAGAATTTAAAAAAAGAATAAGTGTATGACTGATTTGATCTAAATTACTTACTCTTGCAGCTGAGTTTTCACCTGGCAATTTCATCTTTGTCAAATTGTAGGTCCTAATCGAATCTAACTGAATGTAGGCAACAACAATGTGTAGGTCCTAATCGAATCTAACCTTCAAACCTCATATCTTTCTTTTGCACTTGCACTCAAGATCTGCAGGAACAAAAAAATCTCACATCTTTCTTTGGCAAATCAAAACAGAAACAAAATAGAAAGTAAAAGCACAAGCACCAGAGAGTGGTGAAGCTGGGATTTGGATTTTCAATGGTTTTGAGGTCAATGTTAGTTTCTCTAGATCTTGTAGATGCTTTTCATGCAAACCTACAAAAAACATAGAGCTATTCAGTCTCCTAAAACTCTAAAAGAGATTATACGTTTTCTCATAAATCAATCAAACAACGATAACTTTATCATGAAACCTAACCTTGTATTGGTCTCTTGAGACGAATTACTTTGGCTTCAAAGTCACCTTAATTCCGAATTCAACTACAAAAACACGAATAAAAGAGATAGTGATAAACGAAACAAAAACAAGGGGTTTGATTTCATCTCAGATATAGCTTCGTCAAGCTCTCTCACAGATTCCCCAAATGTGTATGAACTAATTATGCTTCTTATAACCTAAAGACAGAACTCTCCATTGAAGAAGAAAGCAAAGACGCAATTGAATCGATGTAGCGGAAGAAAGAGGAATGGAGTGTTAGTTTAAAATACCATAGTTTCAGGCTTCTCTCGTGAATTCTCTTGATCAGAGATGGAATCAGAACCAGACTTCGACTCGGTATCAAACTCGTAATCGCTTCTTCTTGGTTCTCATCTTCATGTCCCTCCTCTTTATCTCTTTTCTCTTTCTCTTCTTTTTCTTTTCTTTCTTCATCCGCGCCTCTATTTCATAACCTCTGTCACTCTTTCGATTCTTCCTCCGCTGTTTTCTATAAGACGAATTGGACTCGTCGGAGCTGCACGAGGAAAAAGACGACGAGCGAAAACCTTAGCTAACCGTGAAATTTGTAAAGAGAAAAAAAAGAAAGAGGGAGACTCGGTGGAGGAGGAGGAGATCCCCAAATTGTCACCAACTAACCCTAATACGGATCTGCTTCAAACCCTAGGCGTGAACTGAGCCGGTTTCGTTCGTCGGAGAAGAGGACAATGACTCATCTAGGTTTTGATCTTGGCCGTCATTTACTTCTCCCCCGGTGATTCCAACGTCCATCACGTTTTTCTCACCCACCAACAAATCCGATGGCCGGCCGCTCAAAGAGAAGCGAAGAAAGAGACGAGAGAAAAAGATAGAGGAGAGGAAAGGATTTGTTTTCTTTTCTTATTATTTGGGATGTGTATTATTCTCATAGAGAAAAGAGGGAAAAAAGAGAAGTTAGGAGAAAATAAAATTGGAGAAAATTTCACTAAGTGTTGGCGGAAAACATAATTTTAGGTTCCCGCTTAGTTAAAATCTATAATAACGTTTATCTAATGCTATCGTATTGTTTGGAAATTTTTAACACATCTACAATAGCAAAACAGTAAAACGAGCTATTGTATTCTGCTATCAATGTAGACTTTTTTTGTAGTGTTAGTTTTTTGAGTTTAAACATAATATTACCTAATTGAAAAAATAGACATAAACTTTCGTAAATAGTGGAAACACCTTTGTCCAATGGTTGATCTAGGCTTAAGTTTTCTTACATCAAATATGTGGTTTAATTTTTAAAAAATGCGAAATTTATATAATTAGTGGAAGCAAAGTCAACTGAGATTTCTAACATGGTGTATATTAAACCATTTGTTGTGATTTTGTGTGTTAATAAAAAGTTGTCTATCCTAAACGTAGTGCAGATAAAACCATCTATCATACATGGATCTTTGTGCAGATATAAATGACATTTATAAAGTCATCCGTATAGTCGCTCATCCTAAAAGGTTGTATAAATTAAAAAAAATTAGTTGTATTATCATGTAATAAGTTTTGGGAAATTTGGTAAAAAGGGACAAAAAAACTAACCTATTGTCCCAATAATACTTTGCTAACATAAAAGTTTGTCTCTTTAAGATTTTGTATTTTGTAATCCCCTTTTTATCCTTTAATATTGTTAAATGAAATTTAACAATTAGATTTAAGTAAATAAATTAGATTACCTAAACACATACCTTAACAAATTAAATTAGATTTAAGTAAATAAACCACTCACATATAAAAATTTGGCAAAAAAAAAAAAAGAAATCGACTCAACCCAACTGTCGAGAGTCGAGACCATCTCCGCCGTCGCCGATTCCATCTCTCGCCGACAACCCAACTCTCGCCGCTCACTCTATATTCAGGTCATCTCTCTCGCAATCTCGATCTCTCACTCTCTCTCTCTCTCTCTCTCTCTCTCTCTCTCTCTCTCTCTCTCTCTCTCTCTCTCTCTCTCTCTCTCTCTATCTCTCTATTTTTCTCTCTCTCTATCTAAGGGATGTATCTCAAGCTCTCTAATCTCGCTATCTCTCTATTTCTCTATCTCTCGATCTCTCTTTCTTGCTCTGTCTCTCGATCTCACTCTCTTGCTCGTTCTCTCATCGATCTCTCTCTTGCTTGAATTAGCGTTTGTGGTTGTTATAGAACTCAAAATTTTTGAGTTCTCTAATTTGTGGTTGTTATAGAACCCAAAATCAAACAGCCGTGATTACAATTCCTCTAATTTTGTTCTTAATTAGCAGCTCTTAGTTCACTCCTTCATAATTATAACGGCATAAGAGCTTAAGGATATTGCTTTGTTCCATTTAATTTGATGACTGAATGTAAATTGTTCTTTTGTTTGATTGGGAGATTCCTCTACATTTGTTTTATATGTTTGATGATTCTAAAATGTTGTTTGTTGTTTTTATTTTTTGTAGGTATGGATTTAGAGTTGCCAAAACGATTTTTTAGAGAAGGAAACGAACCGCAAGTTGAAAAGATCAATAACAGCTGCAAAATGTCGCTTTTGAAGACATTGCAGAAGGTGTTGCCGGGTGAGTACGCTGAAGTGAAGAGTGACCCTGTATTTGCTCAGATTCTGGCAATTCATGAGAATTGTCTCGGATACTCGGGGAGGAGATTGATACACCAGCTTCATGTGTAAGCAACTTGATACCGCAAAGTACATGAAGCTATGGTTTGTGTTGCTAGGAGGCTCTACGGTTTTCTTTGCAAGAATTTCTATGCAGTTACTGGGCTCAAGTGCCAAGGAGATGAGGACTTGCGGTTTTGAGCAATGGAAAGATGATATGGGGTTTTTGGAGTAAGCTGCTAAAGAGAGCGGTAATATTAGCATAAAGACGATAAAGGATGAGCACATCAAAGTTTGTTCACAAGTGGACTCGTGTGGACAGGTTCGCGTGTTGGTGTATTTGTAGTGGTGTCGTTGTTGGGTTTGTTAATGGCGAACGTGATGAGAATGTTAAGTATCGCACTAAGCATTCCTTCAATCGACAAGATTAGTTTATGGATCTGGTGTAAGTTAGTATTCTGCTCATGTGGGTCTTCTATGTTCATTTGATTCATTCTTGTGAGTCAATTTTCATCAAAGACTAGCGGAGAGAGAGGTGAATGCAGTAAGAATGAGTAAGCGATTATTGGATGGCGTTTTCTCATAAGCATCATTTCAGATTTGATAATTCGGAAGCTATTTGCCGGACTTTGGTGTTACTGGTGGGTGGGTAAGTTCCGAAACTGAAAGAGGAAGATTTATTATGTCCTAGATGTGCTAACTGTGCAGGAGCTGCAAAGGTCTCATATGAAAAAATCATTGAACTAGAGAACTCATTTGATCGGAGGTGAGGTATATCTATTTGAAAATTTCCTTTTAATTTTAACGTTCTTGTAACCGTTTTTTTAACTTTCTTGTAGGGTGTTGTATGTATCCATGCATCTCTAAGTACTGGAATTTTGATGTCATTGACTCTGCTAAGTTTGGGCAATGGGAACGATGAGAATGACTGATGAAAGAGTTGATAGTGTGAAGGCATCATTAGGCTGGAAGATTGAGTCATCATATATTTGAATCCAAAGCTGAGGTAGAGGAGATAGAGGTAGAAACTGAGATTGTTGGTGATGTTTGATGATGATACAACTCCAATTGCAGAAGACAGCTCAGGTTCGGGTCCGTCGAGAGCGTAAGAAAAAGATGCCAGATCATGGTGCAGAGAGACGAAAACATAAACTGTTGTGCAACGATCATCAAGAAAAAAAATAATAGGTGATAATGAAGACATGAAGATTGTCATTCAAGGTTTGTTTTTCATGCTTCTTTTCACTTCTTCTGGAGGAGAAGATTAAGAAACAAATTGAAAGACCGCTTTGGTAAATTAAAACTGAGTAAAAGTCTCAAGGAATCAGTCAGCCTAAGTACATCAAACAGCTCCATGCCCTCCGCAATGTCGACCATGTTGAAGCCAGATGGAAAGGTAAGCAGGAAAAAGATCTAAAGAACCTGATCAGCTCTCTTGTTATTGTAATTTTGTTTTCCATGGAACTTCCTTTTGCGTTTGAGTTGTATTGTATCATGTATGTATGGAAACGTTATGGTATCTGTACTATGTATGTATGTAATGTTGTGAGTGTTTGTTATGTTTTTGTAATAATTTGAGTTAAAATTTTCGATTGTGCAGGCCGAAAATATTGATGGATAGACTGTAATGTCTCGTTGGAAGACACACATGGACCAGAATTTCTTTCTAAAATGATGGAATTGGGTAGACAAAGAGTTCCTTCAGAAAAAAACCATGGACGCACAATATCTCAACCTTCACAAGTAGACAATTTCGATCCATCACAGCCTTCAAAGGCCCAAAAGAAAGTTGCATTGTGCTACCCCCCCCACTAATCTTTTACAGACTTGGAAATGTGCTTGTTGGTAAATGAAAATGATGCTGATTACCCATTATTTTTTTGTCACAATGAGAAGATTGGCATAAACTACAAGTCTGTCTATACGCACCACGGTAAGTCCAAATCAAATTTTAAAATTACTAAAATTTTAGTTTTTCGGGCAATCTCTAAAATTCTTAGCGTTGAAAATATTTTTAATTTCCAGGAATCTACAGATTTGGTCCAAGTGTTTTTGACTTTGAATTTGCTCTGCGTATAATTGGTCTAAAGAATGGCTACAAAATGAGGTTAGAAAATACACTATAATTATATTAGATTATATTATCATATATACTGATGTCTATGCAATTCACGGTTCCATATCATTCTCAGGAAATAGACGCAGTCATGTACTTATTCCAGGAGAAACACATCTTTGCGACGATGGAAACCAGATCGTGTTGCATTCATGAACTGCCTATTCAGATGTCCAAAATCAAAACTGCATAAACAATCAGTTTTTGAAGGATAAGAAAAAAGATTCAAATGTGACAGTTTCCTCTTATCTTACGGAGAACGGTGAAGCTTCCACCTCATGGAAGAAGCAAGAAAAAGTTTGGGATGTGGATGTTGATCGTATCTACGTGCCAGTCTTTGTCGCAAGGTTAACCACTGGATATCGTTGTGCATCAATTTTGTAGGCAAAAGAACAGTAGAGGTTTTCGATTGTGCAGGCTTGAAACACAACAAGACGAGAAGCATTCGCAGTCCTCATTCCCCGTATTGTGAAAGCAGTTCAATCACCTGCCAATAAGAAACATCTTAACATTGGTCAAAATTCAATCATCTACAGTGCCGATGCAAGGTGGTTTAAATAAGAGTTGTTGTGATTGCTGGAGTGTATGCGTTGAAGTTCATTGAATCCACCTGCTAGGACTAGACTTCTCTCTCGATGGACGATGACAACATTCGAGAGGCCCCGACATAAGATTGCTTTTGATCTATGGGAAGCGGCTAATGATTCTGTTTTGGTTGATACGAAATGTCAAAGTATGAAAACTCCTAAAAATGTTGTCTCCAACGTTGTAGACATTGATGACTTTTTTTTTTTTCAAATTTCATTTTTCAGATTGTCTTAGTATAAGGCTTTGTAAAGTATTATTATTAAATCTAAACAATTAACTATTATATTTTTCTTCTAAACCATCTATAAAACTCAAACTTAAACGTTTAAAATGGCACCAAATATTTATGAAATAGATTGGAAAAATTTCAAACCTAAAACAAAAAAAAAAACGAAAGCATTAAAAACACTATATTGGTCTATTCACATGTCGCTGCGGTTGTGACCTTCAACACCACAACGGGCTGCACTTGTTTCCCTCTATCACCCTTGTGATCTTGTGATGAGCGTATCTTGTCGTCAAACTGTTTCGTGTCTTCGTTTTCTCGCACTACCAGGAGCAGCCTTCTTGTTTCAGGAGGTAGAACTTGGGCATTTTCAACATCTATTGGGACACGCCAAAGCATCCTCAGGAACAGCTATTGGATTAATACATTTCCTCGTAAACTGTCCTCACAATAAGGCTGTTGTATAACATTTCATCGGTGAGTGTGTGTGCTCCTTGCCTACAGAAAGTCCTGCTTTGAATGGCATGTCTGCAAGGAATTTTTAAAGCAAGTCATACTTTTTCGCACATGAACACGTTCTTCTGTCCAAATCAACAAGGCATTCGAAATTGTCTCCTCTAACTTGAAAGCTGGTGTCGGTAATGGGATAAACAATAAATGATTTACCTTCTCAATCCTTCTCTCAATCTTTTTCTCAACTTCAATGTTAGACGGTGCTTATGCTTTGAGCTTAATATTCTACTCAGCTTATAAAACCACTGAGTTAACATTTCTCTGATGCTGTCCAACAAAGGAATAACTGGATACTCTCTAGGTAAACGCAATGCAGCATTTATCGATTCAGCCGGGTTTGTGGTCTAATGTCGTACCTGTAATCCAGGAAATTGACAACGAGCCCATTTTGTCACATCAGCCTCAATTAAATATTTTCCAATGCGTGACTAATATTGCAAACATCAGTGAACCTCCTATCTGAAAATCGGCAACCCTATATGCTTTTGAAGCCTTAGCAATCAAGCAGCGAGACCCTTTCCCTTAAAATTATGTTACCACATTATTCAACAAATGGTGAATACAAATTTCATGTCTAGCTGCCGGGTAAACTTTATCAAGTGCTTTAGCAATTGATGCATGTCTATCTGAGACAAAAGCCAAACAATTCTCGTAGCAATAACAACCTTTAGTTGCCTCAAAAACCACTCCCATGAACGATCGTTCTCTGAATCACAACCCGAATGCAATTGGTACAAATTAGAGTTTACCATCTAAAGCTGTAGCAACTAGTAGAACTCCTTTGTATTACTCTTTAAAAACGTACCATCAATAACAATCACCCTCCAAATGCCTTTGTAGAATCCTCTTACAGATTGACCGAAAGAAATAAACAGGTATTTGAATTTACCATCGCAATCAGTTTCATAATGAGAATGCGTACCCGGATTTGCTTCTTTTAGAATGTGCAAATATTTTGGTATTTTACCATAACTTTTCTCCGGTATTCCTCTAACAGCGTTAACTGCATACTCACGTGCCTCCCATGCTAAAGAATAAGACAGCTCGCATCCATGCTCCGTACGCATGATCTGGATGATATCATTTGGTTTAGGCCCTTCCTTCACACCCTCATATTTATGCTTAATCAAATTGCCGATGGTTTTTAGCTGAAGCTGTCCTACTAAATTTGTTTTTGCTTGAAGGAGCACACGTATGTTCAGCCACATACTTGTTGATAATGAAATATGTAGACCCCTCTAACACTCTGCACGAAGACCCCCAATTGCATAAGTTATCTGCACAGCGGTATATACCACCATCTTGTATCAGATTTTACAACCTTGTAGTCGAAATTATACTTCATTGCACAGATTTCCATTGTTGACTTCAACTCTCTTTTACTTCTGAAATGTTGATCCTTCTTTACAACATCCACCAAAGAAAACCGAACCATCTTTTCATTGGCTTCTTCCGTATTTTTTGCCATTACGCCATCATCACGATCATCACCATGAACTTGATCGTTAAGGTTGTTGTGTTTGATGTGATCATTCCGTTTAGCCATGGACAATATTACTTCTGATTTTTTGGGCATATTACCTTCATCTGTTCCATTACTTGAATAAAATGGCTCCTCATTCAAATCAATGGTGACTTTATTATTTCGATTTTCAACTACAGTTGTAAATGTCACACACAACTGTGTCGAAGCGTTCTTTCTCACATACCCAACAAAATTCTTGACTTGACGATCATTTGAGATAATAACTGGGGAGATCCTAAACTTATTAATCAAATCACCAGGTAAAAAACTGCACTCAATATTAAAAACGCCTTGTTCAATTCCGTAATCCTCGAAACCATCGTCTTTAACTCCTCAAGAGTAGTATAGATTCCAAAGCAAGTAATCTACCTCGTTTTTTGCTCATCAATAATAAATCTCCAACCATCATTGGCACACAAAATCCATTCACCACATGTAACATAGATATGCAGCATATTAATGTGTTTGAAAGGTAGAAGAGAAAAGATAAGTGGAAGAGAAGAGAGATCAAACGTGGAAGAGAAGAGAAGTGGAGAGAAGAGAGATCAAACGTGGAGGAGAGGAAGATAGATGTGCAAAATTTCAATTAATTAGGTTAGCCAAATTAGGATATATCAAATATTTGCAGAATATTCTGTGCTAGATTTTAGGGAATTATTTATAACGGCGTAGCACACACATTCTACCAAACGTAGATAAAAGAGAAACCGTAGACTTTCTATTCTACGCAATGTAGAAGATATAGAAACATGTAGAATGCGTATTCTGGATTAGGTAGAAATAAGAACAACGTGTATAAAACATATTCTACCAGAATGTAGAACTTACAGCAAGTGTTAGAATACAAATTCTACTTCTGGTAGATGTATAACAAAATACAGAAGACATAATCTACTAACGCGTAGAAGTAGAATGTCAGTTCTGGAAGTCGTAGAACAAAATAAAAAAATATTTTTTAAATTAGATTTTTCCATAAACGAATTTTTGAAATATTCATATGGAAACTTATTTCCATTTTTATGATTTTCGGAATTTTTTTAGAATTTACAAGCATTTATTTTAAAATTTTAAAATATTAATAAGGGTAGTAGAGTCAAAAAATGGTAAAAAGGAATAAAGTATTATTGGGACAATAGCTTAGTTTTTTTGTCTCTTTTTGCCAAATTTCCCAAAAAAAAATCAAAAGTACCTTCCGAATAATAATGTAACACAACAACAACAACAAAACATTTGTAAATCAAAACACCCTAGTTGAAAGAGTATAATTAACTTACATTCAAATTCTCGATTTAAATGTCCATCAGTTTGCCAACGTTTCACATCTATAAACTGATTAAATAATTTTGTCTTCATTACATCAAATTTGATATAAATAATTTAGTTGTATGTCACCCATTTTTATATGGTACATGAATAGTGTGATGTAGAGGCAGCAGCCGCACAAAGGAGTTAACTTTACTCACTTAACTAATGAAATCTGTTTGTTAATTACCATTCTATTTTATCCTCATCCCTATCATTACTCATCCCTTTAGACAGCGACGTCCACGGAGCTCGCGGCTGGTACTTGTGTAGTTTGCATTCCTTTAAGATATTTTTGATTAGGCATTTTCCCATCTATATGATCATCTCCTTTTTAATTACACCTCCCCAGCCCACTGTCGCATGTAGGATCATATTGTCTTAGTCCAAATCAAAACCCACAAAATCTTTAGGTAGAACATTCCTAAAATGTGCCTAAATGGTTTGGATGCCCTTAGGTCTTACAAGGCATTGGTTTGTTTTTCTCCTATCAGATGTGGAATAATGTATCCACATCAGTATCATAGTTGAATTAAGAAGGGCAAAGCCACGTATGAGCATTTTACACCTGAAGAATATGTGAAATCTTGGTTTTTGCAAATCTCTCTTTTGTGCTTGGTGTTACATTTTCTTCAAAGACAAGCAAAAATCAATGTCTAAGAGAGTTGTTGTGTTGTATTCTTTCTCAACTTTAACGTTTGTTTTCTTTCTCATATTGTGTCTTTTGTGTCTAGAAGTATTTAAAGAGTTTGTGTGTTTTGGCTCTTACCTTTAAGGATTCAATGGTTCAAATGACGCAACAAGAATAAAAAAGCGCAAATAGAATGAAGTAGAAGATTGGAGTACAGTCTGCATTGTTTGCACTCGACCAAGCACTCGACCACTTATACACAAGGTTTTAACCCAAAACAATCACTGCAAATGCACATGACATCACAATAGCTTGTAATCATGAGATCAAATCCACATAGACCAGACGACAAGCATGCAAGAATGAAGCCAAGCTATAATGCACAATACGAATTGGTTGGTTCATTCCGATCATTCTAAGGTATGTTTTTCAAGCCTCTGCTCATACCATATGGCACGAACGTAATAGAAGGCGCACAGTGAACTCCGAGAGCCACTAGAGCAAAAAGAGAAGTTCCTTGATCGCTTGGTTCGTAACAGACTTAGTTCTCTCAAGCAACCATGTCACTCTAAATTCGAAGATGGGCTGCGCCTATGGCTTGACTCGAGAAGTTGGAGTCGGACTACTAATATCCCAATTTAATCTTGGCTTTAGAATTTTGTTCTTTGATTCTTTTCTACTATCTATTCTTTAAAAGGTTGAATATAATACACACAAGGTTTTTGTTTGAATAAATTTTACATTATAAAAAAAAAAATTGGTTGTTTATGAATGCATAATGTAAATTAAACCAAGACTAATGGTTTAAACTTATGAACTAAAAGTGATAGGCAATATGGCAATACTCATAAAAACATGAAATACAAATAATGATTATATATACATACATATGATAAAACTATGAACCGTTCTAGAACTCAAAACACAATTTACTATGGCATCATTAGTTAATATGAATAGCAACCTAAAATTATAAACTTTTATTTGGATTCATGAAACTAAACATGCCTTAAATTTCAAGTTTGATATGTTTTCATAGCGCCTTATCATCAATTACTATTGTGATAAAAACACCTAATACATCAACCACTAATTGCATGAGTCTACTTTTCCGCATATACATACACACTCGACCATCCATCCTCCAATAGTGTTTTTGATCCTCCTGTTTCTCGAACATATAAATTGTTCATCTCTATTGTATTACAGACTTCTTAGTCTACTTTATATATTCAAATTGTCTTATAAAGTTACGATCAACCAGACACAAAAAAAAAAGTATTGCACACGTTTAAGCAACATCTTATCTTTAATTTAGTCGAGAATAAGGGATGCTGAAATATGAGTTTATAGGCTACAAGTTCGGTACTTGTATGGTTGCACTTGAATTAGGGAAAAGACATACAAAACGGAAAAAAGAAACCACAAAGCACACATAAAATATATAGAGTATATGACTTGTGTACAACTAGACCATGAATGTGTGTTCATCGCTCTTTTTTGGGCATCTCTCCTTTTTGGGCACCATCTAGGACACCGATCACAAGATGTTACATATTTTATTTTTTTCGTTATGCATATATTCATTTTCTAGATATGATTTCTCAACATTTTCTCTCAATGCTAGCATCATTCTCTCATGTGATGCCGAGGACTCTTTTAGCGTTTTCTCCACCTGAAAGAGATCAAGATCTGGTTAGCACATTACGCATCGAGAATCAGGTAGTGTGGCCTAGGTTTGTGGAAACGAAATTACCATTTGTACCATCATGTTCATGTTTTGGCCATACGACATTTCTAATTGCTTCTTCAACTCTTCTACCTCTGTTTTTGCAGGGTTCTTGGATAGGACTTCCTTTTGCTGTTCCATAAGCATCTCACACTGTCTCTGAGATCGCGAGTATTTCAAACATATCAAAAACTATTCTATAGGCAAAGCATACAGAAAAATTATGAAAAAGAAAAGCATATTAATCATAGTTTTACCTTTATCTCAAGATCAATCTCTTCGGTAAACAACGCTTTCCCACCATTGCTCTTTTCAATAGCCGCGATATGGGCGAAGAGCTGCTTAACCTGCTCGACCTTCTTGACTTCATCCGTAGTCCGGTTATCAAACAAGACCCTTCTGCCGCCACACAATCTAAGAACTGTCTGAAAATGCAAAAGTCCGATTCGAAGTACACACACACATATAAGATAGGCGGAAATAGCCGTTTCAAATAATTCACATTATTAAACTACATTGACCTGCAAAAATTCAGGACAGCCTCTGGACAAATAATCATCAAGTGTCTTGTTTTCCTTTTCCAACACATCACCACCAGTGAAGAGCACGACCAAATAGTCAACGATTTTACTGCCGAAAAGGAGCTGTAACGTGCTAAGTGTGGGCTCTTCCTCTTTTAAAATGTCAATCCCTACAGATAGAACTAACACCACAGCATGTAATCCTCCTTCCATGAGCGTTAGGCAATTGCTGATCTCCTTGTTCATATAATCCGAAGACACAGACAAGTCGAACAAACCTAAATCACAAAAACCACAGCAAAGCCGGACTTTTATAAACAACTATATATACAAGTTCAATTCCTTAACACAATCTAACCACCTTAAAAATAAAAATCATGATTATTAAGTTGCATGAGTTTCAAACTTAAAACCAGTTGACAATGAATATAGTAGCCCATGTGCCTTATATATTATTTAAGTCTATTTCCATCTTTCGGATATAAGATTTTTCTCAACAATGACAATAAAAACAAGACCATTTGAACTTAAAGAAATAAATAAAGGTTCACGAAAATAGATATAGGCTCGCTTTAATCAAAATATAAAGCAGAAACGTACTAGGAGTGTCAATCACGTTGATTATAAGGCCATCTGGTGTCTCAGCTTTACATATCTGACACTCCGCAGTTTGCGAGATGAACACTTCTTTTCCGATGAGGGAGTTCCCGGTGGAACTTTTCCCATTTTTGGAAGGCCCCACAAGAACTAGGTTTCTTACTGGCTCTGACCCTGAAGGTTGTTCCCGATCACCCATATTTTTCTGGTTAATAAACAAAATTAATGGCTGATAAAATCATACAATTTGTAGAACGATTACGGATAAAGGAGCTTTTACATATGTAGAAAACAAAATTAGATACTGAAAATATTGCGAGCAAAGGAATGATATAGGACACACTTAAGCACACGGCAACTCTGTGACCTTTCTCAGTTCGTAGATGTGACTAAAACAAGAAGGTAATAAAGTAATCGACGAAACAATCGAAGTTTAAATAGACCATTGCTAGCTCAACGCGTTTTCTTAGTTATTTGTCCGGCCATGTCTTGTACTTTGTCTTTATAGTTTTCTTATTTTTATTTTAATCAACTACAATTTTTCTGTAGCCAATTATGTCATGTTGATTTTTAATAGATTTTAGTTTGGAAATTACAACTAATATTATTTTTGCCATTTGATTTTATTATGTTTTGTAATAATAATTGAAAATTTCTTTTTGGTATAACTTCGGAAAGTTTAAACTCAACAAGAAACCTATTCAAAAAACTAATTCAATTAATGTGTTAGCTAGATGCTGAGTGAAAAATCCCCAAAAGTCGTCTCAAAACTCAAAGTCGTCTTGTCCGTTGTGGTTCGTTTACTGTTTCCGATTTCATATACAATAATAAGCAATTTACCCTATTACAATATCATAACATATACAAGGCTAAAAAAATTAATTAAAAGTAGTTTCCACTTACATCTATCTACTAAATATCAAATATGCGTTGGTTGCACATACTATCGGCAAGCCATCTCCTATTTAAACTTCGATTATATCATCAATTAACTTGTTGATTCATCCTCAAACTAGCAAGTGTATAAACATACTCAAAATCAAAGCTTCTTCCGAAATACGTTCCCCTATTATATTTATAGGTAAGATAGAGTTGCTTTTTTGTTTGGTCAACGATCTAAAAGACTTAATTATGTAACATGGGTGCAAGGTTTTATTTGTAGATGACTGGAGTTGAGAACACGACTGATCTGAGGTTGCCTTCAGCATCAGAGCCAATCAAAAACATAGTTTTGGTGGGGCGTACCGGAAACGGAAAAAGCGCCACTGCAAACTCCATTATCGGAAAACAAGTGTTCATCTCAGAAACACAAGCAACAGGTGTTACCATGAAATGTCAGACAAGTATAGCAGTAACACCATGTGGCTCGAGGATCAATGTGGTTGACACTCCTGGTATGATATGGCTAATTAAAGACTTTGAATGTAACATATTTTACTTGATCTATATGTCTTATTTCTCACATAACTTTGATGTTACTAAAGTTAAGTAGTGTTGAAAAATTCGTTTGCATACTCAAAGGCATGATAATCTAAGAATTTACAAAATCGCTTTTTTCAAACTCAGCCCAATTTGTGTGGGTGGGTGCTGTAAGATGAAAAAAAATAAAGAAAGTTGATTGGGAAAAGCTTGAGTTTAAAAACTTTAGCTTTAAAATTTCCTCCATAGTTTGTCGGGTTGTCGGAGGTGTATTCCCTCGCAAATTTTGCGTTAAGTCCATATACCACGGTTTTGCAATCTCAATGTTTAGCCACATTTAAAGTTTGATGTCGAGGTGTATCACATTTCAAAGTTTAAATAGAATTGTAACTCCATTTTGTTGATTTTTGACGGTTTTAATTAACAGAATTCATTAAATCGTTAACAGAGGTTTAACGGAAATCGGGTTTAACAGTTTAAAACCCAAAAAAAAAAAATTAGTTAACTAAACTATAACTTTAGGCTATGCATGGTTCATCTAAGCGTCAACATATATAAACTTTCACCTATTTATCACGAATAATGGAAGTAGATCTAGAAAAAAGTAAGGTAATAATGAACAACGATGCTACATATAGTTAAAAACATTTAAGTCTGTTTTGGCTATGGTTGTTTATACAGGTCTGTTTGATCTGTCTGTGTCCGCTGAATATCTCAGTCAGGAAATCATCAATTGCCTTGCTCTCGCAAAAGAAGGACTACATGCTGTTGTGTTAGTTCTATCTGTGAGGACTCGAATCTCGCAAGAGGAAGAGGCAACGCTTAATAAGTTACAGGTCATTTTTGGGAGTCAAATCATTGACTATTTAGTAGTTCTCTTCACTGGCGGTGATGAGTTGGAAGCAAACAATATGACACTGGATGATTACTTGTCCAAAGGTTGCCCTGAATTTCTGAAGGTGTTAACCCTTTGATTTAGACTTTAAAACTTGTATAATGGCAATAGAGGTTTCCGCATATCGCATATATGTTTTAATTTTAATATATTGGATTGTGCAATTTTAGACAGTTCTTAGGTTGTGTGGCGGGAGAAGGATCTTGTTTGATAACAGGACTACGGACGAAGGCAAGAAGGTCAAGCAAGTCCAAGACCTTCTCGCCCATGTTGCAGCCATTGAAAAGAGCACTGATGGGAATCCGTTTACGAACGAAATGCACCGAAAGATACAGGTGAAACTGTAGTTGATATGCTTACCATCTACATCCATGTCTATAGTCTGCTTTGCCTCTTGCTAGAATAATCGTTGATTATATATTTGAATTTACGGTTTCTCAGAAAGAGACGGAGATGTTTAGGGAGCAGCAAAAGGAGGTCGAATCTAAGAACCTTGCAGCAGCAGAGATCGAAGCTTTGAAGAAGCAGTTCCAAACGGAGCACGAGAAAAATATCAACATGATGGCAGAGATGGTGATTATCTTATTTTCATATAATCTTTATATATTGGCGACAATTCTTGATTAGCTCCAGTCTTTGAATTCGAGGAGCCGTTTGGAGTGTCTCGAAGTTTGAGAATCTCCTACTATGAGAGTTGAGCACCCATAAAGTATATTTCTAACAATCCGTTCTTATTTCTCTTCCAGATAGGGGATAAGCTAAGAGAGGACTCCGTGAGACAAGAGAGTATGCTGCTTGCGCTGAGAGATAACCTTGAGAACTCACAAAGAGAAAACGAATCTAGGGAAACTATGGACAATGATATAGATCATATACATTATAGGATTTCACTTCCGCAGTTGCCATGCAAAATGCTATGATTGGTGTATCTAATTCAGGTGAGGATGAGCTTACTAAAGATTTAAGCAGACACAACTCACATCATTTTGTCCAAAAGGGCTGGTTGTTGTTTCTTTCCTATTTCGTTTGTTTTACGTTTGCTTCGTGTTTTCTTGATTCCCTTTAACCTTCCCTTGTTCCATTGCAATTCTACAAGTAGCAACCATGTTGCCAAATATTTTTTTGGTTTGTTAATTATGGAGTTACGGGCCGAAGTCCGTATAACTCTCTATGGAAGATGCAATAACCACTTCCAATCAAAAATTGAACCCCGAACCTAGGTTACACCCATAAGAAGTAGCTAGGTAAGGCTAATAACCCAGTACTGATCACTTGACATTGTTGTCAATATATACTAAACAAAACTAGGTGTCATTCGATATTCTTGGGGCCGATATTTTAAAAACAAAATGTTGGGTAATTAACAGATTAATTCTCCATTTTATCTTTCATTCTTATTTCAAAATATAAAAACATGAGTATAAAAAACGTTGGCATCCTTCTATCATTAAGACCTTCACACCTGTTTGCAACCACATTTACGTCTTAATTGGATTAAAAGAGGCAAATATAGAAGAAAGTTGGTGGTTGTAGTTTCAAGTATTATTGAGCGATTTATGTAACTTGTATAACGGTTAAACACAAATGCATTTGCAGAACAATTCTAATTAGTTGACAACAGTTGTGGTAACGGTTTAACATAAATTGGCCATGGCTCCAGCTGACCGCATCACATGGCTGATGGGAGACTTAATCAAAGTTGTGAAGCTTTACATCAACCCATTGCCATTATTGGTATCCCTAATGGTCCAACCTTCCTGGTGGAGAGATTTTCTGCAAAACCTTTCCACCAAACATCCGATTGGATCATAAATCGCTATTGGCTAGGGCCCAAAATAATACCCATTCTCTTTCTGAAAATCGACTCTACGTTTACTCACACTGCGTTGGAGAATCTTTGGACAGACAAATCTTTTTTTTCTTTTTCACCCGAGAAGGTCTGCATGACCATGTTATAAGTAACACAAGCACGAAGATAGGTAAGCCAAGCAGAAGATGACGACCCGAGAAAAGTACCTACGCAGAACAAAGCATATGTTTGGTCTCCAAGGACGAGTTTCTCACTCTATCCTCGCCTGCTATTCCAAGCAAGTCATGCCCAACCAGAGCAACATCATATAAATAACTTAAACATAAAATCAACTCTAAACATTTTATGTAAGACTGTAAAAATTTGTATGTTAATTAATACTAATTATAGAATCATTTACTCTATTGTTTAAAATTTGAAGTTTTAATTAGAGTTGGTCTAAAAAAGAAAAAATGGTATAAAAAAGCTAATTCTTAATCATAATTTAATAACCACGATATGTGGGTCCGAATATAGTTTCATAAGAATTTAATTGAGTTGAAACTTGGGAAACTATTCTATATTCCCCCAAGACTTCGTCAGTTATTTGAAGAAAGGTAAAGGAAGAAAAAAGAAACTCAAATGGCACACAAAAAGATAGTAAAATCATAACTTAAATCTTAAAAATTTCAACATGACCTAGCATACAAGAAGAGATCGCACAACGATCCAGACAACGCGTTGAGCAAGCGATCTTCTATTTAGACTTTGGTTGTTTAATTGATTTATCCTGAGTTGCACGGAAAAAGAAAAAAAAAACTGTTTCTTCTCAAATATTTGAGCTTCCCCGGGTAGGTATGTATGCATAATTAATTTTGGTCACAGTTATTGTTTTTCTTGGTCTATGCTTTAATGTTCACCTGACAATATGTCATCTAAGATTTACAATTAATTTTTTTTTATGTCAAAGCAGCTAAAAATGAATTATTCGGAACAGCCTTCAGCGTACAAAGCAGTCAAAAACATAGTTTTGGTGGGACGTACCGGAAACGGAAAAAGCGCCACCGGAAACTCCCTCATCGGGAAACAAGTGTTCATCTCAGAAACGAAAGCAACAGGTGTGACCATGACATGTCAGACATATAAAGCGGTGACACCAGATGGTTCGAGGATCAACGTGATTGACACCCCTGGTATGTTTTTTGTTTAAACTCACTCAGCGAGTCTTATGTTTTGATGATCGTATAATTAATTATTTTACTGTTATATAGTTTTGCGAATCAAGCATGTGTATAGTTTCATCAAACCCAGGGTTTGATGCAGGCCGTGCCAAGATCTATAGGGGCTTGAGGCGAGTTAAAAGATTGAGAACTTTTCTATAATTTGTTTCGGAATAATATAGTTGCCAAAAAACATATTAAAAGCATGTTCAAAGAAAACTTCTTTCAAAACTGATGGTAATTATTTTGAAAGAAAAATATAGGAAACAACTTTTATTACTTTGTTTTTAACTTGAAGGCAACTTCATAAATTGGTTACAAATGAAAAGGGGAGGATGTATTAATAGCTTCCAAATTACCAAATATCTAAAACATTTTATTTTAAAATCTAGAATATTCTATCATAATATCTATATTAGTTTGTTACAATTATCTAGAAAAAAAGTATAGATATTTATCCTCTACAATAATTCTTTAGAACTTTTTAAGAAGATGGGGAGATGTTGATATTTCTAGAGAAAACTCTAGAACTTGAATTTGGTCTATTAAATTATAATTAAATAATTGGCCCATTAATCTTGATTCAAAATCAGGTTTAACTTTCAACAAAGTAATGGTAGACTAGTCAAGTGTAAAAAGTTAACAAAAAAAGTCTACTACCTAATTTTCTTCCTTTCATTTTTATGAACCCTTTCACCAAATTTTAGAGGTAGACATTCTGTTTTTCAAGTTTTAAAACCAAAACTCATTCTACGATGCAATACAGGTCTGTTTGATTTGTCGGTGTCTGCTGATTATATCAGTAAAGAAATAATCAATTGCCTTAGGCTGGCGGAAGGAGGATTACATGTTGTAGTGTTAGTTTTATCCGTGAGAACGAGGATTACTCAAGAGGAAGAGAACACACTTAGTACCTTACAAGTCCTTTTCGGGAATGAAATCCTCGATTATATGATCGTTCTATTCACCGGAGGTGATGCGTTGGAAGCAAGCAACCACACACTAGACGATTATTTTCGTGAAGGTTGCCCCGAGTTTCTCAAGGTCGGTGATTTGATAATGATGTTTTCATTTTGGATTATTTGGAACAAGGGTTCCGACCTAGTTATGTATACTTTGAATTTGCATTGTGCATTTTCAGACAGTTCTCAGTATATGTGGTGGTAGACGGGTCATGTTTAATAATATGACTAGGGATGAAGGCAAGAAGGTCAAGCAAGTCCAGCAGTTTCTTGGCCTTGTTGCGGAGATTGAAGAGCGCAATGATCGGAAACCATTTAGAGGGAAGATGTACCGTGAAATAAAGGTATAAATGTGGTTGATACGAGGTTTATGTTATGGTTTTCCGAATAAAAAGACAATTAGTTAATGTTTGAATGTACCTTTTCTCAGGAAGAGACTGAAAGGCTTACGCAACAGCAGAAGGCAGCTGAAGCTAGGAACCTTGGAGAAGCGGAGTTGGCAGAAATGAAGAAGCAGCTACAAATGTCATATGATAATAGGCTGAGCCAAATGGAAAACATGGTATATATAAGATATATTTATTCATGAACTCAAGGCCACGCTACTGATATCAGGATATGGCTCTCTTTCAGGTGAAAAATATGCTATTAGAGACTTCTGCTGCGCACGAGAGGATGGTTTTTATGCTAAATGAGAATCTCGAGAAGGCACAGAGAGAAAACATACATGAGCAAAAGAAGCGGATGATGATTCAGCTTGGTCTTGGAGCACCCGTGGCGCTTGGATTGTGTAGCATCTTGTGATCAATGTACCGAGGGTGACAAAAGATTAAGTCAACGTCAATTCCTCCAGGAGCTCAGGTCCTGCACGTCGTCCAAACTTCATGTACCTTTGTTTTTATGTGTGCTTCTTGGTTTCTTTTTCCATTTCTATTTTCCCCATTCCATTGCAACCTCAGATGTATCAAGCCTTTCTTTAAAGCGTGAAAATTTGTTGCGAACGTCAAAGAATATATAATTAGGTGAAAACTTGAGTTTTTTTTGCTTTTTGAAAAACCAAGCAATGACCAATAAACAAACGTATGTCAAATACAATGGTAAAAAATTTCTGTCTAATAAATGTGACCAATCACAGTGGTCATAAATTTGTGACGAAAAAATTGGTCTAAACATTACTCATGAACAAAGTGGCTAAAATAGTTTATTTGACTAAATTTTGACCATATATTTACCAGTTATAATATTAGATAATTATTTACAAAAAACCTCAAATTCGAATTTAATTTTAAAAATTTGATTCATTATAATTAAAATAAATTAAATGTCTTCAAACTTTGAAAATGTAAATTAAATACCAGAAATATAAACACAATACTAATTCTCCTCTCTGTAAGGATCGGTTATAAGAACCAAGTATGAAAAGTGTTTGAATAACATAATCTTAAAATACTCAAGCTCTTTTGCTTGGTGAACTTGCAAAAGTAATTGCATTGTTCAACTCTCATCTCAAGAATCTAGTGGACCGTTTCAACAAAGGTCAATTGCAAGGTGCCAAGTTAATTTACCTTGAAATATACAAGACCACTTCCGTTCTTTCTTCCAGTGGAGGCTCTAACTGTGAGTTATACACAATCAAGCACATTGAAAATAAGTACAGATTTTTCTAATTAATGGCTGTTTTTTGCTTTTTATTCGATAGAATCTGAGGAAGTGGACAAATGTTGTTGTGGTGTATGGCGCGGAACAATGGTAAGATAACAGTTTTTGCCGCAGCAGCAGCCATGTTGTGACCGGACCAGGTATCTCTTTTGGGATGTGTTTCATCCCGACGGACACTGCCATGATATTTCTGGCTAAGTCTAATTTTAACGTTAGAGCTTAACCCCATTAACATTCAAGAACTAGCCAAATTTTAAAGAAATGAGATCTTGATCTCCCCTATAAATGCATTTATGCCATGTAACAGATTTGTTATATATTGTGATTATTTTTCCTATTTGATCATTTATGTTTCTCTTTGAAATAACTACTAGTGTTCTCTGTTTTGTATTGTTCCTCTCACTTTTAACTATGAGAGAAAATGTGACACAACTGCTAACTCTTTTTATTGAAAAAATTGTTACAACTCAAGATTTATCGAAGACGTAACATTGGGGATGATAGGCCAATAAATCAGTACATTGTGGATGATAGGCCATAAATCAATAAATCAGCATCCACCATATCTCCATGTAGCATCGTGTGATAGATTTACTCAATTCAACAGTGGATGATAAAGACCCATGGAAGATAACGTCAAATAACGATTCGTCCAAATATCTATGATTCAACAAAATTAGATCTTCTTATTATTCAAGATAAACTAATACCGTAAGATGAACACCATAGAATAAAAAATAGATTTCTAGTTTTTCTCCAACTAAGCCCTGACCATACCTATCTATGACCAGAAAGATTTTTAAGCTTTAACCACGGATAGTACGTGAAGAGCTTTTTACATACGTGGACATAATACTAAATTTTGTATATCCTTCATCGTACTAATAGTAAATTCTTCATTCAGAATTGAAACCAAATAAAGTTCCACCAAAAAAAGAAATGAAAAGATTGAACTTTATCATGACACGCGAGGAGAATATACATATGCATGAGTATGTTTTTCACACTGTCTTTGATGATATAACTTAAAACCCCATATTAAAACCTTGTCAAATTTCAATGACGCTACTCACATTTCAGCATCACAGATTGATGCACTTTCCCAGTTTTTTCTGGAGTTCCTTTGTCTCTTTTTCAGCTCTCTCCAGATTCTCTCTGAGCTTCTTAATCTCATCGCTCGACCGTTTCTGAACTTCGTTGGCCCTCTTTTCTGCTTCAAGTCTTGCGGCTTGCTCTTCACCCAGTTGCTGCTCCAGTCTCTTAGCTGTTTCTCTCAGCTTTGTCTCCACCTGGACAACACCAAGAAAACAGAAAGCTGGTAGAGTTATGATTTACTCAAATGTATAAAAAAAAGATTGTGATCGGCATTACCAACACAACAACTTATACTTTATGATTAGGACCATTTGGTTAAGGATTCCTCAAGGAAAAAGCTGAAGCATGATGATCTATTCCCATTCTAAATGTCATAATGAAATCTAACTGACCAATGAAAGCGCAGCCACTATGCTTTTGTCTCTACAGCCAATTGTAAGGAGATTCCCAATTAAATGATCCAGACACCCTAACCATTAACCAACCGATACGCATACCAAATCTTTTAATTTATACTTCCAACTTGGTAAATTAGAAAGATTTGGCACAGTGGTATCTCGTGTTTCTAGTACTGTACTTGAAACTCTGTTAAACAATGTATATGCATAGGTGGGTGTCCATAAATTTTAGACATTACCTACCATGAACCCTTTATAAAGATCAGAAATCAGAAATTGTAATAAAGATTGATAAATAAAAATCTACCATCTCTGTGATGCGACTAAGCTGCCGGTCATAGGACATATCGATTTGCTTCTTGAACTCAGATATCTCATTATTTGAGTAACCCTTCAGCAACTCAACCTCCTTTTTCTGGTCCCGTAGCTTGATAGCCTCTTCCTGAGATGCAATCACAATTAGAATCTCTGCTTCAAAAGAGATAACGGAATAACTCGAAAAGAGAAGCAACAATTTCACCTGTAACTCGTGGAACAGCTCATCTGTATACGGTCTACCATTGTTATGTTTGACAACGGAGTCAACAAGTGAGAGAAGCTTCTGAACTTGCTTAGCTTTCTTGACCTTATCAGTAGTCTTGTTATTAAACAATACCAACCGATTGTCACATCGCCCAAGAATTTCCTACAAGCAACACAAATCAAATATACGTAAGTAAGTAAGCTGAAAAAAATCCTTCTTTCTCCTTTTGAAAGACTCAATAAAAGAGTCAATTCAAGGACACTTGCTTTCAAAAACTCAGGGCACGCCTCAGCCAAATAGTCCTCCAATGTTTCCTCATTCTCTTCCAACTCATCGCCACCCGTAAAAACAACGATCATATAATCAACGATTTTACTGCCAAATAGTGCTTGCAAGAAACTAAACACAGATTGCTCCTCTTCAGTGAGCCGTCCCTTCACAGAGAAGACCAACAAGATCGCATGAATCCCATCTTCTGCCAAACTTATGCATCTCACAATCTCTTTACCAATAAAATCGGCTGCAGTGGACAAATCAAACAAACCTACACAAACCAGGTTACCATCACATTTCAACAAGTAAAATATACTAAAGTAAATCAATGAAAACAATAGGAAGCTTACCAGGAGTATCAACCACATTAATGATCTCACCATCTTCTTGTACAACTCTCTGTGACTCGCACGTACTCGTCACTCCTATAGTTCTAGCTCTTGACCTAAAAGCTTTTCTTCCAAGAATACTGTTACCTGTCGCACTCTTTCCGTTTCCAGTACGACCCACAAGAACTAGGGTTCGGTTAGGGTTTGAAGATGAAGCAAATTCCCAATCATCTTCCATCAAATCTCCACCCATCTCAACCAAATTCATATACCTTTTTTTCCAGCAAAAAACAGTGAAACAATTGTTGATCACTTAAAGGGTCGACGTAAAGTTATAATCTTTGACAGATTAAATCAGAAATCAAAGTATGCAGTGACGATCTCAAGATATTACTTGCTTGCAAAGAGGAACTAAACACAAAAACAGAACAAAACAGAACCAGAAGAATCAAAACAAAACCACAGAATCAACAGATCATAAACAATCGAGTTAATAAGATAGAGAAGAAAGAAGATTACTTGCTTAAAAAGAGGAGAAGCTGAAGCGACGAGATTTTTGATGATCTTCTTGAGGAAAGATCTTTTGGACGCAATTTATACGAAATCAGTAAAACCTGAACCAGAAATCTTTGTGTTACGAAGTACAAACTGGTAGTTATCACCTGTGACGCGGTTCACTTTACTAGTAATTGTATACCGTACGATGTATTCATTAGTCTTCATCCTACGGCTAAGAGTTTTTAGCTCTGAAAAGTACAGTAATAGGCCCATTTAATATATACTATGTTGATTAGTTTCCGTCGGATGCCTTAAAACTCCATCCCACGGCTGAAACATAAAATTTTAAAGTCCACAATAAGCCCAATGTTGGCCCATAGAGATTAAAAAGTCCACGTAGACCGCGGTTTGATTTGTATTCGGGTTCGAAATTTATGCGAATTTTCTTCTCTTTTATTTTATTTAATTAATTATTTTCCTTGTGCTGAGTTTTGTAGAGAAAGAAGAAAAAGGAAAGAGGGGAAACAAAATTAGGGCAAAATTGTGTGCGATATCTTTTATAACTGATGTGTTTCAATTTTCTTCTTCTTCTTCGTGTTCGTGTTTGATTTACGGCTTTGTTGAAGGAAATTTAGGGTTTTGTAATCTTGATGAAGGAACCTTTGCAGAAGAAGAAGGTGGTTGTTCGCCACTTACCGCCTTCTCTTTCTCAGTCCGATCTCTTATCCCAAATTGATCCTCGTTTCGCTGATCGTTACAATTGGGTTTCATTTCGTCCTGGGAAGTCCAGGTTAGGGTTTCTTTTTCTCTTTTCTTGAATTTGGTTCATGGTTTTCTAGGAATGTTACTGAATTTTTAGGGGTGCGATTTTTGTAATTGAGGAAGGTGATTGATTTTTTATAAGGGATTATTGTCTTTGATTATGTTAGAGATTCTGGCTACTTAGTTGATTTTGGTGAAATTATACGTAGTATTGAGTTTTAGTGATGTGTGTGTTTGTTTTGTGGTTTCTTCAGCTATAAAAATCAGAAGTATTCACGGGCCTACGTAAGTTTCAAGGCACCAGAAGATGTTTATGAGTTCGCTGCATTTTTCAACGGGCATGTGTTTGTTAATGAAAAGGGTATTTGACTTTTAATCTGTCTTTGTCTGATGACTGCATGTGTTTTTAGTTGTATGTGTATTCGGAGATGTGATTATGTGGTTTCTTTTGGTTAGGTGCTCAGTTTAAGGCTATAGTTGAATATGCACCTTCTCAGCGTGTGCCGAAACCGTGTGATAAGAAAGATCCTCGTGAAGGGTCTATTAGCAAAGACCCTGACTATCTGGAATTCCTTAAGGTGATTGCTCAACCTGTTGAGAATCTCCCTAGTGCTGAAATCCAGTTGGAAAGAAGAGAAGCTGAGCAGTCTGGTTCGTCTTTTGGAAATGAGTTCTATTTGCTATCATTTCAATATTTATTTTTTTCTGATCTGGTTTGGTTATTCTCTAATGAGTTAATGGAAATTACTAACTTAAAAAATTACTTTTTAGGTGCCTCCAAAGCAGCTCCCATTGTTACCCCTCTTATGGAATTCATACGTCAAAAGCGTGCTACTGTGATGGGATCCCAGGTACTTATGCTCACATTTTTACTTTTACTTAGTTGACCTAGTGGAAAATCAGAGCTCTCCTCGGATGAATATATTTGTTGATGATCCATTCCTTACTGGAACTTCTGTTGTTGATCTCTGGTTTCTGTTTAACCAACAGGGTTTATCAGATGTCCGAAGAGGAGGTAGAAGAGCCAGAGCAGTCTCTGCTAACAAGCCAAGTTCAAGGCCCTCGAAACGAAACTCTGAAAAGAAAAAGGTGTGTCTCTCACTTATTAGGAGTGAAGAGCTGGTATACCATTTTACTCGCCTGTTACCTTCTTATGGAAAATTTTCTGTGTACGTTGTAAATCTATTACTTTTCTTTATAGTATGTTGAAAAAGACAGTTCAAAAAATGTTTCCCGGAAGGCTACATTAGATATAAGCAGCTCTAAGCAAGAATATCATCAGCAGAATACAAGTGGAAAGGAAATATCAGAAAAGGATACTGGTAATCAATCAACTTCTATAGTTATTCCTGACTAGCTAGTTACATATTTTCCAATTTCCATTTTCGTAAAAGGCCCACTGTCTTTCTAACTTATTTTCTTATTTACTCAAATACAGCTTCTGTCATAGATAGCTCTCTCCCAGGGATTGCATTGACTATGGACTCTGGAAAGAAAAAGATTTTGCTCCTGAAATCAAAAGACCGAGATAATCCTGATGTAAGCTATTTGCTTTTCAAGAAAGTTGTGCAGACTATCTTGTATTTTGATAGTTGTAGACAGAATTATAAGCCATGTACAGCTTCTCATTCGCCAATGATATTATTAGAACCCTCCACCACAACCAGGACAGCATACTGAAACCAATCTTTCTGGAAACTCCACGGCTTCAAGACAGAATCAGAAAAGTGATGTTGGTGGGAGGTTGATCAAGGGAATACTTCTGAAAAATGACCCACGACCGAGCCAGTCTTCAACTTTTGTCCAGCCTGAGCAGAGAGTGGAACCCTCAGAAGCAGAAAACTGCAAACGACCTCCTCGGCCAGCCAACACTCGAGCAGGTAATAAAGGAGTAGGATCTATGTCAATATGTTTGTTTCCCAAGTTGGGCCCATTATTTAAAAAAGATGGTCCTTGTTCAGGGAAAGATTATCATGCTTCTGGTACCAACAGTGAGAAGCAAGAGAGGCGTACAAGAAACAAGGACAGACCTGATCGTGTTGTGTGGGCTCCTCTTCGTCGTGATGGATCTAATATCAGCGAGGATCAACCGCTATCTTCAGCAGGTTTTGTTTCTGTTGTTGACCAATGAGTAATTAGTTTCATTTTATGGTTGTGTTTCTCCTCCATGACAACTCCACTCATCTTGCATATGTTTTTACAGCAAACAATGGAGAAGTGAAAGACAGGATGTTCTCTCAAAGATCTGGAGAAGTGGTGAACTCCTCTGGTGGACACACTCTTGAGAATGGTTAGTTTATTTGAAGTTGGAGAATGCAAAATGTGCCTTGTGTCATTATATGAATCAAATAAAGTGATGTTGGTTCTGCCAAAACTTCTGACTTTATCCAGGTTCTACCAGACATTCTAGTCGCCGTGTCGGAGGGCGCAATAGAAAAGAAGACGTAATGACTGGTGAGGGTAAATCATCCCGGAGAGGAGGTGGTGGTGGTGTTCCTAATTCACATGAGGCAAGCTACCAAAGGCCTTTTACTAACTCTTAAAATGTGCTCTTATAACCATGTTTAGAAGACTCATTTTTACTGTGTTGCAGAAGCAAATGTGGATCCAAAAATCATCATCGGGGACTTGACATATTCACTTAACACATGGTAATGCTTTATTCACACGCTTACCCTCTATTACTCTCAGCATTTACACATGAACAGTTAGATGGTTTTGTCAACACGATGTTATGAATTTTCTGACCTTTCAGGCTAAATATATGAGCCATTCCAATGGATTTTGTCCTACAACGGGAATCTATAGATCTCAATCGAAATGGGGAGTAACACTATCAACATCACTCGGGTTTGGTGACTTTTGGTCCAGAGTCGTAAGTCGTAGTATTGCACATAAAAGAGGCCGTTCTCAAAGTAGGAATCAGCTCAAGATTTATGAGAGTGAGACAAAAAAAAAGACTCGTTTGCTACTGCCTTTTGAAGGCCCTAGCGGTTCACGATACCTGCATCCCCCCTTTTGGCTTGTGCGGTGTTACAGACAAGTGGGTGAGAAGTGAGAACTTACTCCCGAGTCTGAGTAATGAAAATACAGCAAGTGTGTCGGGTTTTATTTTGGGTTCCTGAGAGGCCTTGGAACGTGATTGCACTATTTAACCATATAATAGTTTGATTACTGTGAAGTTAATTTCTTGCTAAGTTAATATTTTCTTGAGGAAAGATGGTTTATTTGACGTGATTGTTATATAACTTATTAACATGGTTATCACCTATTATCTCTTGTCTCACTATATTAGGACAATGACTTTAATTAAAAGTTTGAAACTAAAAGTTCCCGTCAGTGAAGTCTTTGCGTTGAATTTATAATCACACGGTTTTCATATCTATAAAAAAATATCAGTTTGAAGTATAACCCATGAAAAAGTGTCAACGGGTATGACCACATTTTGTTGATTTTTTTTTGTTGACTTAGACTGTTTAGCTTAAAGCCATAATTGTGCTGCTGACGTGGCGCCACTGTACTGCTGATATGGCAAATGGTGCAAAATTAAACAATAATATTTGTTAAGAGTAAGGCTTGAACCCGGATGGAGAACATGGATGAAAAAAAACACATAGATACATTGGTATTTTGTGTTATAACAAACAAAAATTTAATATATCTTAAGTCAGTTTGTCTTTCTTTTGTAACATAACGATTAAAATAAAAATAAAAAGTTAAAATAGAATTCATAATTTAATTATAAAAATTATAAATATTAAATATATAGTTTTTGGCGAAAAAATTACGGAATCATGTATTTTGGTAGGAAAATTACAAAATCACGTTTTATGACGGGAAAATTACCGAATCATGTATTTTGGCGGGAAAATTGTGAGGGCTGTCGGGGTGTATCCCCTGCAAAGTATGCGCTATGTCTGTATACACACGGTTTTCCAAACTCAATGTTTAGCCACATTTTTAACTTAATTCGAGTTGTATCCCCACGGCAAAGTTTAAATCGATGTTAAACCCCATCTTGTTGACTTTTTGATTGACTTCGATGGAATTACTTTACGGACGTTACTGTGCTGCTGACGTGGCGCCACTGTGCAGCTGACCATGCGCCACTGTGTAGCTGACGTGGCAAATAAAACTAAAAAAATTTGTAGTTAGCTTGACTCGAACCTAGGTGGGTAACCAACATGGTTTCGGGAATTTCAGAATTTCGGGAATCCGTCGGAAGTTTCAGAATCCATCAGGAATTTCGGAAATCCTTCGGAAATTTCAGAATCCGTCTAAAATTTTGAAAATCCGTCGGGAATTTTGCGAAATTACCGACGGTTCCGAAATTACGCGACGGATTTACAAAATTACGCGGTGGATTTCCAAAATTATGCTACGGATTTTCGAAATTACGCGACGGATTTTCAAAATTTCCAACAGATTTCTGAAATTCCTGGTGGACTTTCGAAATTCCTGACGGACTTTCGAAATTCCTGACGGATTTCTGAAATTTTTGAAATTCCCGATGGGCTCCGACGAGAATTTCGAAAATCCGTCGGAAATTTCAAATATATCAGAAATTCCGGAAATCCTTCGGAAATTTTGAAAATCCATCTGGAATTTCAAAAATCTGTCGGAAATTTTGAAAATCCGTAAGGAATTTCGGGAATCCGTCGGAAATTTCAGAATCCGTCAGAAATTTCAGAAATCCTTCGAAAATTTCAGAATCCATCTAAAATTTCAAAAATCCATCGGGAATTTGGCGAAATTTCCCACGGTTCTAAAATTACGCGACGGATTTACGAAATTACGCTATGGATTTCCGAAATTATGCGACGGATTTTCGAAATTACGCGACGGATTTCCGAAATTTCCGACGGATTTCTGAAATTTCTGAAATTCCCGATGGAATTCCGGAACTGACTATTCTCGAAATTCAAACAGTCAGAAATATTCGTCAGAAATTGGAACTAGTTTTTTTGAGGTCTCGTATGGTGAATTCTATTTTTGTATAAAAAAAGAGAAACTGACTAAGATATATTAAAGTTTTGTCACTAATAACTCAATATTAACGTGTCCTAGCTAACTACAAATGTTTTTAGTTTTATTTTCCACGTCAGCTACAAAGTGGCGCCTGGTCAGCTGCACAGTGGCGCCATGTCAGCAGCACAATAACGCCCGTTAAGTAATTCCATCGGAGTCAACTAAAAATTCAACAAGATGGGGTTTTACATCGATTTAGACTTTGCCGTGGGGATACAACTCGAATTAAGTTAAAAATGTGCCTAAATATTGAGTTTGGAAAACCGTGTATATACAGACATAGCGCATACTTTGCAGGGGGATACATCCCGACAGCCCCGTAATTTTAGCGGAAAAATTGTGAACCCGTATTTTCGGCGAGAAAATTACAGAATCATTTTTTTTTTGGCGAGAAAACAAAAAAATTACGGAATCACGTTTTATCATAAGATTATCATAGATATAGCCACAGAATAATCATTGGTTTTATTTTTTGTGATTCCGTATTTTTTTAGTAAAAAAAGTGATTCCGTAATTTTTCTGCCAAAAAATGTGATTCCGTAATTTTCTCTTCAAAAATATGGGTTCACAATTTTTCCGCCAAAAAGTGATTATGTAATTTTCAGCCAAAATACATGATTCCGTAATTTTTCTGCCAAAATACGTGATTCCGTAATTTTTCCGCCAAAAACCATATATTTAATATTCATAATTTTTATAATTAAATTATGAATTCTATTTTAACCATTATGTTATAAAAGAAGACAAACTAATTAAAATATATTAAAGTTTTGTCTGATTTAACACAAAATACCATCGTGTCTCAGTGGTTTGTTTGTTCATCATCTATGTTTTCCATCCGGATTCGAGCCCTACTCTCAACAAATGTTATTGTTTAGTTTTGCCCGCTTGCCACGTCAGCAGCACAATGCCGTCTAGTCAGCAGTATAATGGTGCCACGTTAGCTACACAGTAACACCGTTAAGCTAAACCGTCAAAATCAACAAAATGTGGTGATACCTTGTTCACACTTTGCCATGGGGTTACAACCGAAATGATATTTTTTATGGGGCTAAACATTGAGTTTAAAAAATCGTGTGGTTACAGATTTAACACAAAGTTTTTGCTACACTCCGACGACACCCAAAGTTCCCCGCTAAAGTTCACGAGAATTCAGACTTAAAGAACAATCGTTCATGTTCAGTTTCTCTCTCTCTCTCGAGAAAGGCAACATTCTAGATATATATTTTTTTCTTTTTTCTGTTATTGATCTTCACTGAAGGATTAGAGATTCGACGATGAAGCAATAGAGAGAAAACTCCCTCCTCTGGCAGCAGCGAGGTGTGGACATCGGCCAGGCGATGCAGCTGGGACTCCTTCACGGTAGTAGAGAAGCTCTCTTGTTGATTCTCCGAGACAAAGGACACCGATTTGCTAGGTCTGGGAATTGTCAACGGAGGAGCCGGTTGTCAGAGGATGAATCTATCATGGAGGCGTGTCGCAGGTGGTTTCGTCTCGGATACGGAATCGAATACTCTGGTTGAGGAGATCGGACCCATCTATTATGTAGCAAAGAAATCCGCCTTGTATCCGCCAGAGTTACTTACCAGATCTTCCGCCTCTAGTGGCCACCAGAATCAGATCCCAACCACCATATTAGGGCAAACTCCCTTCTTTTTTGTTTTTGTACTTGTGGATCGTTGCTTTTTTTACCAGGTCTAACCCATTGGGTAGGCTATTTAATAATAATAAAAAATTTCTCTGCTAATTTTTTTTTGCATCCTCTCTCATTACTTTGACTTAAAAGAAAAACTAATTTTGATAAATACACTTTATTTTATAGGAAATTTGATAACTATTAAATTACTAATTTGAAAACTATTAAATTATTAACTAGGTAAATAAAAAGCGAATGATAGCAATTTAGTTATAGAGATGATAACACATAGAGTCATAGAGTATGTTTAGCCAAATAGCAAAACAAAAAGTCTAACCGAATACTCAAAATATATAAACATTAAAAATAAAAAAATGAAACCAATCTAAATGTTTTCAAAGACTTCATAATACACCATATTCATGGTTTATGTATATTTCTCCGTGTTTGTCAATTATCAATATCTTTATTAAAAAAGAAGTTTAGCCAAAAGACAAAGAAAGTAGCAAGATATAAATAGAATCGATGACTAATGTTTATATAAAGGTCAATTAATACGAATTTCATTGGAGAAAAGCTACAATTATTTAAATATATATATTTTTAAAATTTTGGATAATGTCTAATTCAAACTACTAAAAATATTTCATATATATCGTATACAAAATACACATTTAAGATTAGTGAAACAAATGTTAAATACATACAACTACCGTATGATTTATTCACTCACACAAAAATGTAAATTTAACATTTTTGGAAGATTTTAAGAATGTATATTAACTTATCTCGAAACTTTTTGTCACGACCTATCTCGAAACTATACTGAAATTTTTGTTTTAAAAAATAAATAAATGACAGACTCTTTTAATATAGTAAATTCATTAATGGTAGAAAGGTAATAAACCATTCAGGATGAATGAGAGCAATTTATCTTTTGCTTTAATTAATGTATAAGTTATGAAAACTAGTCTTTTTTATTGAAAGTATATCATAATACACTTATTTATTTTTCTAATTATTATTTAAATTATTTTAATTAATTTAACAATAATAAAAATAGAAAGTATAACTAAAATTCGTAACTAACTTTATAATAATATTTTTTTTATTTAGAGTAATCATTATCTAATTTTTTTAATAAAACCAAATATATAAAAAATTATTTTAGATACTATAATTTTGAAAAATATTGTTGGTAATGTAAAAATTAAGAAAAAGTATATGTCTTATTATTTTTTGTGATGGTATAATATTAATTCATATACAAAATAATATTATATAATTTTTCTTTATATTTTTGTTAGATTTCTTTTATTATGTGTTGATTTATAATAAGCGCGAAATTTTGAACTATCGACTTGTATTTCATTTTTGTTGACTTAATTTTTTTTGTCTATTGACTTATTTTAAAACAAATGACATATACTTTTGCTACTTGATTTATAACATAGTCAATTTTTTACTGTTCACTTACTTTATTTTTTTCATGGATCTATAATTTTAGTCTTCGACTTGTTTATTTATTGTAAACTTACTTCATTTTATGTTGACTTATTAATAAAGTCAATTTTTTGAACTGTCGACTTATATCTTTATGTCGACTAAATTTCTTTTCTATTGATATATTTTAGTCACTACAAGAAAACATGAGTTTTGCAACGTCCATATTCGCCGTTGAATCGTTGCAAAACGGGGTTTACGTCGAATTAGCGACGCCAAAAAAACGTCGTAAACGGTGTGATGAAAAATTAAAATCGCCGCTAAATCGTTGCAAAAGTTGCGTCATCACCAAATCGCCGCAAACTCGACGCAAAACTATCATTGCTAATTCGACGCAAAATTAGAGATGATGTAGTGACGTAAAAAATGATGCTAATTTGCGTCCTAAATTTTGATGCTAATTCGACGCAAAATTAGTGATGTTTTTGCGTCGGATAAATAGCAATGAATTAGCCTCGATCCACTCATACAAATTTGCAATGATTTTGCAACGTTTTTTTTTGTTTTATATTTAATTAGTATTTTTGTGAATTCATTTTATGTTGACTTATTAATAAAGTCGATTTTTTGAACTGTCGACTTATATCTTTATGTGGACTAAATTTCTTTTCTATCGATATATTTTAGTCACTACAAGAAAACATGAGTTTTGCAACGTCCATATTCGTCGTTAAATCGTTGCAAAACGGAGTTTACGTCGAATTAGCGACGCCAAAAAAACGTCGTAAACGGTGTGATGAAAAATTAAATTGGCCGCTAAATCGTTGCAAAAGTTGCGTCATCACCAAATCGCCGCAAACTCGACGCAAAACTATCGTTGCTAATTCGACGCAAAATTAGAGATGATGTAGTGACGTAAAAAATGAAGCTAATTTGTGTCTTAAATTTTGATGCTAATTCGACGCAAAATTAGTTATGTTTTTGCGTCGGATCAATAGCAATGAATTAGCCTCGATCTACTCATACAAATTTGCAATGATTTTGCAACGTTTTTTTTGTTTTATATTTAATTATTATTTTTGTGAATTTATTTTTCAAACTCAATTTTGAAAAATTGAATATGAATAATATAGTTTAATAATATATTGAAATACTTTTCTATTTTTAATTAAAACATTTTAATATATATTTCAATCTTAATATAATATTCTATAACTAAATATTTGAATCCTACAATAATATTTCATAACTAAATATTCCAATCCTACAATAATATTCAATCCTAATCTAAATATTTCATTCCAAATCTAAATATTTTATTCCACGTACAATATATCATAACTTTCTAATCTAATTAAATTAAATCAAAGTTGCAAAAGATACGAGTGAGAGTGAGAGAAGAGAGTGAATGAGTGAGTTGGGAGAGAAAAATTGATTTCGGACTTTGCAGACGTTAAACTGACGTCACTAAATCAACGCTAATACGACGTTAAACTGACGTCTTTATTTTGGAAAATTTTGGCGCAGGGATATTTGGAACATCTTTCTTTCGCACGAGGATAACGACGATTTTGCAACGAATTATCGCTAAATCGTCGCTAAACTGGCGCCATTATTTTGGGAATTTTGAAATGAAATTTTAAAAATTTGGACCATCTTTTTTGGCGCAGGGATAGCAACGATTTTGCAACGAATCGTTGCTAAATCGTTGCTAAATTTGGTGACATGTTGCGACAAATTTGCAACGATTCGTTGCAAAATCGTTGTAAAATTAGTGAAAATTTAATATCAACTTTGCAACGATTTAGCAATGATTCCTTGTTAAATCTTCGCTAAACTTTTGACATGACAACAATATTCTCGACATGAACAAGGCACGAAAAGATGTACAATTTACATTTTGCGACGTTTTTGTGTCGATCCCTTGCTAAATTGTTGATAATCCGTGACAATTTTTCTAACATTTTATCAAAATAATGAAATTACATAGGCTACATATTTATAAATTAATCAACAAGGTCATTTTTTGATATAAAGAAGGTTTCTAATGTATTTGTACAACTTCTTTGGTTTTATGTTGTTTTACCAAAAGTGGAGTTAATGTACATGTTTACTTAAGATATATTTAAATCTTACTTATATTTGGACTATATAAAAAAATATTTTGGTTATGAAGACCTTATTCCAAATTAACATGATCCACATGACAATATCGTTAATCTCTATAGTTGAATCATAAATAAAACTCGAATATAACAACTTTTACAAAAACTCTGCTTTGTTTTTGCAACAATTTTGCAACGTTTCCTTGTCTTTGCCATGGCCGTGGTGGTCTTGATGATGTCTCGCTCTTATCTTCTTTGTCTTTGCTTTGATCCCACCTTTCTAGGAAAACGAAGTGGATGATGATCCAGATCAGGAGAACGAAATAGTGTCCGCCATCTAAATGAATGCATCAACGACAGATGACACACGCATTTGTATTTCCCGGAGTTACTTTCTCCCTCCGCCGGAGGATTTCTTAGGACGTTCCTGCTCGTGAGATGTACATGTGAATGTGTTCCCCATTTTCTGAATTTGCTGTGTTGGTTTCTCCTCAAAACAAAAAGAGATGTTTACAGATACTACATGTTCCCATGTTCATGCTCGCCTCTGTTGGTTGTTGATAACAGTTGAGACCTTCACGTCGTGTAAAAGGTTTCTGCATCAGACTTTGAGGTTACAAGTACTCCAAACCATTAATTATTTGACTAAACCTGACAAGTATATAGGAATATATCTGAGAATATAACTGTACTCAAAGTTAGAATATATGTACATTTTGACACCTAATAAGACGATACGTTATTATAAATTACAAATTTGGTTTCCAAGTGGAAAGACATGTATAAGGGAGGAACATGGCGGGCACATTCTTTTGACTTTCAAGACAAGTGCAGGCAAAAGCCAGAAGGGTAAATATATCTATTACAAGATACATTACCAAGCACACCTTTTCTGAATTGTTAGGTGTCTCCAGCTCCATAAAAGAGCACAGATTAAGCTTGGTCGTCTTGTTTCCTGTAAAATTAATGCTAAACTCAGCCACAATGTCATCTTTCAACCGAACGAGTTTCCTGTAGTGTTTAGCATCAGTCTCTAGTGGTATCAGAGTTCTATATCCATCAAGAAGCAGTTATATCTGCATCAAAGAGAAACAATAAATACAAAATGAACCAAGCATTTGCTCTCTTATTCTTAAGAAGCTTTGGTCTGCAACATTTTATCTCTAGAACAGAAGAATAAAGATGCAAATTTTCTCTCTATGCCATGTTAAAAGTTCAAAAACTGATAAGAGATATTGGTTGTGATTTACCTTGTTCTAAGCAAAGGGGACAACTTAAATTCACTCTGCCGTTTTGTAATGATGAGGAGCCAACTCAGTCAACCATAAGGGATCAATTCTTGTGAGGTTCTTGATGTACTTCTTGCTGGTTTGCATGAGCTCGTTGAATATTACACATTCGGGTTTCGCACGGAATAAAACAGAAGTTGGGTGGATGTGGACTACCTCACCACTTTCCAAAGCCCTGCAAGTCATTATATGACAGTGGAAGTCTTTTTTGTGAGCAAAAGAGCAAAGCATAGTAGGCATATTTACATGTTACTATATTAAATGAATCACCCTATGTTTACCTACCTGTATGTACCGTCCAATTGTCTCTGTGCTGCTTTAAGGAAAAACGATGCGGCGAGACATCTACGAAACTCAAGCATGTCATTTCCGCATGAAGACACATTAAAACCCATCTGTTCAACATGTTCTCGAATTTGCCTGCAACAATCATTTGTATGATTAATCATAATTCATCATAAGGCATAACAATCAACTGTAATGATCTAAGAAGAAGGTATGACTAACTTATATATGTCACGAGAATGCTTCAAGGAACGACTATTCACAAAGTTCTCCTTGCACCATTTTTTCATAATTTTATCAATATTGTTTCTACTGCCGGCTACTTTTCTCTTTTCCAAGAACTCATCTGACTCCCGATAAAAACTAAGATAAGTTAGGTGATCCCCATCAACGCTAGCAAAGTGGTTTCTCGAGGTTCTTGCCTGAGGAAACAAAGATTAAAAATGGCTGTTTTAATCAACTGTTAATATAAAGAAAAACATGAATATCTCCTGGTCCTTTGGTATACTCACCTCTTCTCTCTTCTCAAGAGGATCATAAAATATGGACTCCACAGTGAGCACTGCAACAGTGATCAGCATTTCCTCTAGACAGTTGAATTGATTGGCCAAAATTAGAGCTTTGGAGTAGACAGGATCCAGTGGGAGCCGTGACATTTGGTAGCCGGCGGGATTCTCTAGTTTACCATCATCCGTCAAGGCACCAAGCGAGCGCAACTCTGCCAATGCTTTTACAATTGCACCCCTGTTTAATATCAGATGACAATCTAGATCAACAAAGTGTTTATGAAAAAACCATTAGAGAATAGATGAGTGTCAAACTTCCCTAAAAGACTTTAGTTATAGCAACCAACAAACCATATCACCGATATCCTCAGAATAAGAGAATGACAGAAATATCCACAACAATAGGAAGTACCTTGAAGGTTTATCTATAAAATCAAATCCAACTATATCATCAATTCCCAGAGCCTTCAGCTGCAAAATGACATTAGACAGATTGCATCTCTTGATCTCTGGTTTGGTTGAATTTTCCAGTTTCTCAAATTCCCTCTCCGGATAAAGGCGAAAGCACTTCCCAGGACCCTCACGTCCTGCGCGTCCACTAAAGTAAACGCCAAAAAAAAAATACAGAAAGCAAATATAATTGCAGGTAAAACTCCTAACTCTAGCCAACCATTAAATCATCTTGAATAGAAAGAAAAAAAATGAATGTAGAACACGGTACCTTCTTTGAAGCGTCTGTGCTTTTGATGCTGGAACAACATCAAGTGACTCCATGCCTTTGCTTGGATCATAGCTTCGTGCCTTAACAAACCCAGGGTCTATAACGTATCTTATTCCAGGAATTGTAATCGATGTCTCTGCTATATTTGTGGCCAAAATCACCTAAATGTGCAAATAACTCAACTGATTTATTCCCATCTCAACGCAGTTGACAAACAAATCTCCAAACATAAGCAAATGATAGCTGAACTTTCTCTAACCTTGCGAAAACCAGATGGAGCTGCAGCAAAAGCTTGAATTTGCTGCTCTGATGGAAGAGCAGAAAAGATAGGAAGCGGCAGTAGCTTTCGTTTGTCTTCAGGTAAATGCTGAAGTCTTTCTTGGACAAGTCTCTCAACAGATTCGATTTCATCTTGCCCAGTGAGGAAAACAAGTATGTCGCCTGGCTTCTCCTCCAAATGAATCTAAAAGAATAGAATAAAAAAACCAGACGCAAGTTAGTTTACTAGAACATTCACATGTCAATTCCACAAATGCTGGTAGAGGCAGGAAAGATATTTAGATCACCAAATCAGTAACCTGAAATATGGTGACCAATGCGGCATCTATATAGTCTGATTCAGGATGAACAGTGTAAAAAATGTCAACAGAAAATTGTCGCCCCTGCACATGAACAGCTTTGGCACCGCCGAAATACTCAGAGAAAATACGTGCATCCAAACTGGCAGACATAATAATCAGCTTCAATGGAGATAGTTTTCTGCCTTGACACCCTCTTAATACACCATTCTGCTGAGAACCATTCAAATCCCTAGTATTAGTCGGTATTTCTGATGCTATATTACCAATCTTGGTTTCTTCACCAATAGGCTTTGACCGAGCCCACTGTACTTTTTTCAGCAAGGCCAGCAGAACATCAGTATGAATAGTCCTCTCATGGGCTTCATCAACAATAATGACAGAATATCTAGAAAGATGAGGATCCAATAGCGCTTCTCTATAGATTTTGACAAAAAGGTTTTATGATTGTTAAAACAGAGATCAGCAACAGATTTTCACAATTGATAAAACTAGGCAGGTAAGTTTTGGTTTTGTTCACCTCAGCAATAATCCATCTGTCATGTATTTCAATCTCGTCGAACTCGAAGTAGTATCATCAAACCTAATGGAATAGCCAACCCTTTGGCCCAACTCAACATTACATTCCTCAGCTACCCTTTTAGCAACAGTCAAAGCAGCAATACGCCTCGGCTGTGTAATCCCTACCATCTTCCCCTCCCGGCAGAATCCAGCATTGTATAGAAACTGAGGCAATTCTTCATGTGAGAAAGAAAACAAACATAATTAACTTGGCACCTTCACTTTATTTTCCAAGACAGTACTTGAGATTAGTAATTAATCCAACAACTTACGAGTAGTTTTCCCACTTCCGGTTTCACCAACTATTATCAGAATATCATTCTTTTGAACCTCCTCAATTAGACGTTTCTCCACTGGATTAAGACAGAGAATCACCGACTATGGAAATATCACAAAATTTTCAAAAAAGGAAGAGGCAAATATGAATACAATAGTTAAATAACTCGCACCTGACGCAATAGGAAGAGACTTTCTATGTTCTGCTATCTTTTGCCTCATGCTGTGATAAGTCAAATTCACTCACAAACCAGTATGCAAAATCCAATCTTTTTTGTCTGGGACTCATGACAGAATGTATGGGTAACCATAGGAAGAAGAGACTAACTTGTAGAGAGAAACAGTTAGAGATTGAGGGTTTGGTTTATTGTTCCTTTGTATAGAACTCTTAAGTTCTCCTTGCGCCATTGATGGCATCCCCAAAAATTCACCAAGATTTCTTCAAAGAGGTGTGAAAAAATTCAGAACCGGACAAGAAATAAAACGACAGAAGTATTTAAGATAGAGCTCGATTTAGAAAAGCAACTTGGACGATGCTTAGGACATGTGCTCAGTGCTCGTTTGTCCAAACCCGAAATAACCAAACCAAACCTAATCTAATAACCGAATCAACACTCCTAAGGCCCTCGTTGTCAAAGCTTAATTCTAGATATATATAATAAGTTCAAAGGTGGGGACCATTACCTTCCTCTCACTTGCCCTAGAACCTGTTGAGCTTTATCCTATAAGACAGAGAAGCAAACTTGAATAAGGGCATTGGTACCTAGGCCTGCGAATTTGGTTTAATCGGACCGGTTCGGTTCGGTTTATCGGTTTTCCGGTTAGTTCGGATTTTTGAAATTTGAATATTAGAGTAGTAATACTTGCTTCTTAAACGATCATGTATTTCTAAGAAATATTAAAAGAAGACTGAAAAAATCCTTTGAAAATGATACGGATATGTGCACTGTGCACACACACGTTATGCTTCGATGAATATTTACGCTAAAATGCATATTTTTATGCAGTGAAATAATAAAGTGGAAAAAAGGCAATAGAAGATGAACCCGTGATATGATTCATGCAATCATAAGTTAACAAAAGTAAACTTAACAAAACTAAGGCAAACGTGACATAACTACACAAGGAACAAATCAGAACTCTTTTTGATAATCTTATCCCCCTCTCATATCTTCAATGCTTCTTCAACCACATCTACTCTGATTTTCATAATCTCACTAACTCACTCTCTCTCTCTCTCTCACACACACACACACAATCCTCACTAACCCACTGAAACAATCGCTGTTCATTCTCTTTCCTTAAACATCAAGATATGATATCACCATAAATTCTTCGTTTTTCAATATTCTTTTCCAAATTCGTAATCATCGCTTTTCAAACATGGTTAAGCTTTTTAAAACCAAATTCATATTCATGGATTAGTTTTAGGACATCGACGAAGAGGTTGACAACAAAACCCAAATCAAAATTGAGAGAGACGCAACAAATCGAAAATGATAGAGAGTAGAGACTTACATAATGTTACAATCAATCGACTAAGCAAAGCAAACAATGAGCATCTTAAAAGAACTAGATATGTATGCTTCGATTAAGAGCCAACACATAAACCCAGGTAGAGAAAATGAGATTCAAACACAGGAAACCAACAAAACATCAGAGAATTACAAACGGGAGAATAAGGAACTCACCGACGAGACCAGCGGCGAAGGAGGCGACAGAAGAGAATGTGTCTGGCTTTGCTTAGAGGAACAAGGGTTCGGCTGAATGGTGTGTGTGGCTGTGTGTGGCTGTGTGCGATTTTGTGTTTGTCTAGGGTCCGGCTGCGAAAGAGGTGAGAGGAAGAACAAGGGTTCGACTTGGTTTTAGCATAGGATTTTGTTTTAAATCATTTCGGTAACATTCGGTTACTTGCTGCCGAACCGAACCGAATGGTTAACCGACCCTAAATTTTAAGTTGTACTAACCGAACCCGAACTGATTTGCCAAACCCAGATCTATTTCTAAAGGCATAATGCAAGTTTCAACCTCTAAAATCTTCGTTACAGTTCATAACAGGTTCCGTTCAACCTATGGGTGGGATTATTAACCGAACCGAACTAACCGAACCGAACCGAACCGAGATTTTGGCTGTTCGGTTCGGTTTCGGTTATAGGTCACGAACCGATCGGCAAGTTTTTTAAAAAACTTCGGTTACCCAAAAACTTCGGTTCGGTTCTCGGTTAACCGATTTTTTTTTTTTGAAAAAACCGGATTATACCACAATTTAGACCGATTTTATCAAATTTAAACCAGTTTTAGTCTATAACCGATCCAAACCGAACCGAACCAAACCGAATATAACCGAAAATAACTTAAAAACAGATTTAAAAAAAAACAAAAGTTCGGTTAATTTCGGTTATAAAATTCAAAACCGAAATTAACCGAGAACCGAAGTAACCGAACCAAAATTTATTTCGGTTAATTTCGGCAACATTTAAAAAACCGAAAAACCGAAAAACCGAACTAACCGAACCGAACCGAACCGAATAACCGAAGTCCCAGGGCTAGTTCAGACGTTCTATGAGGCATTTCAACAAACACTTTACCTACACTAATCTTTGAACCCATACCAAGAAGCTTAGCATACATATTCATAAGCGCATTACCTGTATACAAATCACAATCCATTCCAAGCCTAACAATACACCCATGAACAGACTCACCCAATCTCAAATCCATCATCATCGTACACGATTTCAGCACAGAAGGAAACACATTCTGATCTGGGCATCTCCCAGAAGCTCGCATTTCCATGAACGTAGCTAACGCGCGGGAGAATAACGACTAGTTAGTGAAGCATCTGATTACTGACTTCCATGCTAGAACAGGTGGAGACTCGAGCGTTTTGAAAAGAAGCAAAGCTTCGTGCAAGAGTTTAAGGTTTGTGTAGATTGAGATCACGATTGAAGCTGATGTAAGATGCGGAAGGTGGATGAATGAGGGTAGATGATGAATGATCTAAGGATGCAACGAGCTAGTGGATGAGGTCGGAGAAGGTGGACTGAGGTCTCAAGCCGTCTTCGAAGTTGGATGGATGTATGGACGAATGGAAGGTGGGTCGATGGTGAAGATGGAGTCGCCACACAAGGGTGATTGCTTGTGATGAGACAGATCTATAGGTCGCCTTGATATCACTCACAAGGAAAGCTAGAGATTTAGGGTTTCAGAACTCTTTCTCAGAGAACGATGAAAAGAACTGCGTTATTTTATTGATGGCTAAAAAAATGATACACGGCTGCTAAGGAACCTTATAAAGGGGCTCGTGCAGCTGATGCCTTCTTGGGCGAAACCCTAATACAAATACTAATCTATAGTCTTAAAACATAATGAAATAAAAATGCATAAAATAAACAACACCTAATACAAACTATGAAATAAAATAAACCTATCTTCTAATGGACCTGCAAAATGAGCAAACACAATATATTTTAATGAAATACATACCTTATAGTGGGCTGGTCGAAAATGAGAAGGCTTGGTCGAATTTCATAGTCTCTCTTCATGGGCTGATCTCTCACAAGCTTAGACGGGCTGAATTGAGAAAAACATCTTCAAGTCTTGGGCCTCTTGAGTCTTGGTCGAATTCTTCAAGTCTTGAGCTAGGAAGCCTTGAACTGCCTTGTTGAATAATCCTCTTAGTCTTTTAGTTCCCGAACGAGTTCTTGGCGGCTCTCTCATTGTGGTAATGTCTTGAATAACAGAAGCATCTTCAAGGTCTTCTATAGAAATCTCGTCTTCAGCCTCGATGTCCTCATCAGAAGCAGATGTGTGAGAGAGGGATTGGGTTCTGATGAACTGTGCGTGAAGCTGCTTCGCTTGAGATTCGGATTTGATACGAGTTGGATTCTTAATCAGGGTTTTTGATGAACTCATCCTAACGAATGACTCTGCACTTCTTTGTCTCCTCAGAGATTCACCATTAGCAAACAAACAATGTTTGATTTAGTTTTTTTTTTTTTGGTCATTCATTTAAAACCTCCAATATTTTAACTTCCACATTTTGTGTCTAACTCAAATCAATTCTTTTGCAAGAGTTGTAGATTCGAATAGCAAAAAGACTGAGTATTTCATTCAGGAACCGAGGTGACACAATTGTATCAATACTATATAACCAAGTACAAATGTTTCGATCATGCCCAACAATCGGTATCAACCAGTTCAGAATACTACAATCAAGAACAGCATTATGAACTAGAAACAAGAAGCCTTTTTGGCAATTACATCGGTGCAGCAGTCAAAGAAGTAGAATGATAGAATGTTTTCTGATTTCAATTGCCCCACATACTTGCAAGCTCTTAGTCGTCTTCTCTTTCTGGAGGAAGGCCACAAGGTAAAAGCATTTTCTGCAACAATCAAAGAATTTTGGTTTTATAAAAATTGGAGATAAGAACAAAAAAAAAACTAGGGTTTCGGATCGAGTAAACATAGCTGCATCTTTCAGAAAGTTCGCATAAGCTCTTCGAAGATTCAAACACTGATCCTGGCTCTTTGCCCTCGGTTCTGCTTCACTTTAATTCTGTATAACTTTTTGAGAAGATAATTGGGCTTTGAGAATGGGGTATGGCCCAAATAAATATCTATTTCTTACACTTGTAATGAATTTCTAACACCCGGTTATGAACCATGCGAACCGGTACAGAAAACCATATCGGAACCGTACATTTCCATCAAACCAAATCAAATTAAGTGGATAAACATTTCCTCTTTAGAACTGTGTAGTACATCCAAATTTGATTACCCAAAGTAACCCAAACAAAAGAATCAAACAAATAAACTCATTCTGAAAGAGAATATTACTTCTTTTTGCTTCAACTAAACCTTTGAGATTAATCAAACATTATCCTATGTGGAAATTGTTGAACAACCCTTTAACATTTTCTATCCACAGATAATCAAACAATCCATCTCCCATTATAGCCTTCGTCACCTCAACCGTCTTTTGGTGTGTTAACCGGACCAAAGTGTAGCAAAAAGTCTGGTTTAAGCTGTGGCATTTATCGGAACGCGTGGCAGAGGATGATAGGGTTTCACCAGATGAGCTGGATTTGCCTTCTATCTCTAGAACTTCAATCTGTGGTGGCAAGAGTTTCAAGAAGCTTCCTTGGTGACTTGTGGTGCCACTGGCTGATTCATCCTCTGTGAAATGTTTTTAACAATTTTGGTTAGAGCTAAAACCATATTATAATATATTAGGCACAATTCTGAGACAATGAACTGAAAATAGATTGTAATAATGTTATCTATGTAATGTTTTTTCAATTATAGCAATGATTTAATTGATGACCGTTTTGGCTTTGTGCTCTTCTTCTTTAGCTCAGCTGCAACAGTAAACACAACACAAATTACAACAGAACAAACATGGACTATGTTTAATTACAAGTCAAATTAGTCATGTAAGTGAGATTTACCTATCCCAGGTAGCTGGTCATCATTTACTATTTCCATGTTCTTGTAAGTATAACCCACAAAATTAATGTCTTTGGATGAGAGCATCTGGAGAGAAAACAAAAACAAAGACACTCTCATGTTAAGAATGCTAATGACAACAGATAGTATATATTCATGACTTCAAGCAATAAGTTTTTATTTCATAGAATGTGAGCATGAAAGCAAGAAAATTTTGTACCTTTCTCCATGTACCTGATTTTGGCATCTTCGGAACTTGCTTGTCAGTCTGTTACAGAAGACTGTATATTAATTTATATACTAACAGTGCCATTTTAAACTATTTAAACGATTTTTCTGTTAGGAACACTAGTTTACGTCTTCATATTTTTCGAAGTTTTGAGTGTCCAACTCGTCATTGACTAGGGGAACAAAAGCAGCCTTCATTTGATACAATATTTCCCATTCGACACCTCTGAACCAAGGGTGATCCTACAAGAAAAGACAGCAAAAAAACGTTTATTCGGCATTTATTGATAGTCTTTAGACAAGGGAACTTCATATTTTAAAGCTTGCAAAGCACCTTAATTTCATTTGCTCCTTTTGTTCCAAGCCTTTGCTCTACGTTGCATAACAGTCTACAAATAAGATCCTTGGCTTCTGGTGATAGCCAGATTAGCATAAGCATTTTTTGTTATAGAACCTTGAACCGCTTTTAAGCGCCTAAGTCTTTGGTTATTAATTAAATTCTCCGTCCTCATTTAGTTCCGCTGCATTCTCTTACTCTATTATTATGTTTTAATTCTTGGTTATTCTTTATTTATGCTTATTCTCTATTCTTGTTACTAAATCTATTTTAATTTTTGCTAATTATCTATTATGGTTACTTATTCTCTTACTCTCACCATTTTTCTTGTTTAGATTCTGTGCAAAATTTCACAGATTTAAAATGGTGTTTGTTGAAGCTCCATTGCTATCTCAAGAAGAAGGCATGGCGAGTGTGTGAAGTGATTGAAGTAGTCATGCGGACTAGAGGTCAGTTGGTGGCTGGATTCAAAGGGTTTCAAAAGAAATATTTAAGAAGGTTCAACACAATGCTTGGAGTTAGAACAGTTCCCATCAAGTTTCAAAGACCACAAGACAAACTCATTCTCGTCTACCTTGGCTAACTTGAAGATGGCAGACCAAATAGGCTGACCGGAGGAAGTAGAACCAAGGTGGCTAAGGTGGAAGTTCTAGTGGAGAGGCAAGCTAGTGGGAAGCTTTGAATCAGCCCAAACATGTGTGTTAGTACCAGGTCAAGAGATCGGTCTCAAGATGATTCAAACCGCATCTCACAAATTCCTCTTCACCTAAAAAAAAGGCTAAACTCTAAACTCTACCTTTTTTCAATTTAAAGTTCATTACCTTAACCTAAATATTACTCCTAATTCTCTCATTTAGACCTCAAATATTTCATCTTGTTGTTTCTTAAAATCCACGACATATACTTTAAAATTTTTCTTTAAATCCCATGATGAAGGTTTAAAGGAGAGGAGACATACATTGACATTCTCAAAAGAAGCTCTAGATGAAACAAAGAGTTCCATAAGAAGAGAAATCAAGTCAAGGAGGGGTAAACGAATGGAAACACTTGGAAGGAAGGAGCCGATTCACATTCAAATTTCAAAACCAGGGTCATAGCTACATCAAGCACTGTGAAGGCTATACTATTTTTCCCTCAATATGGTTTTATCCCAAGGGGTTTTCCATATTTAGGTTTTTAATGAGGTAGTCATTTGCGTGTTGCAAGCTTGGCCTTTGGTCCCCTTGGTGTCCCGCCAACCAATCTTTGAGGGAGGGTATTAGAGTGGAAGAAGAAGAGGAAAGGTAGAAGTCGAAGTCATGAGGACAAGACCGAGCATCAGCACTCTAGAGAAGAAGAAGAAGAGGAGATTCAAGGTCGTGGTCACCAAGACAAAGTGATCAGCCCAAAGTGATCATCTCCATGTTAAAGATGAGCAACGTGCAAATCCGAGATCAGCCGTCCGTACCATCTGTACGGACGGTGTGCAAAACCGGGTCATGAACAAGGGACATTTTGAGGTTGTGCAAATCTAGGGTCAACAAATTATCAAGGTGTGCGAATCTGGGGTCAAGTACAAGATTATCAAGATGTGCAAAATTGGGGTCTATACGGACGTCGCTACCCTCCGTACGGACGTGAAGGATCAACAAGGCCGAACTCATGTGATGGCTTTGGGATTTTGTTGTTGGGGTTTTGCAAGATGGTTTAGGTCTCTTAAGGTCCATTCTTGGATTCAAATGAAGGAGAAGCCATTGTGGATAAGGGGGAAGAGATTCCAATTAAAGCGGACCACTTTTGGAAGGAACCTAGCCACTTGTGTGGTGTGGACCACTTGGTGAGCTGAATTTGGGCACCTCTCTCCTTTTGTGGGCTTAGTTCTAGGTTTAAATGTGTAGCCTAGGTCTTTGTCTTTCCTTATATAAACCTTTGTAGCCACCCTTTGTATGTTGTTCACTCATTTAGCAATACAAGTATTTTTCACCCATTAAATTCGTTTTCTCCCTTTCTTTGTGTTTAACCAATATTCACAATGTAGAAAGTTTAAGAGAAACACTTTAGAGGCTGCCCTTAAGGCAGCCTAATACTTGTCAAAATATCACATAAATTCTTCTTATTTACCGCTTAGGAAACGAGTTATTTGTGTGGGTTTAAAGGGGTTCAATCCCAAGTTGATTGTCTCCTCTCTTGTTTATGAGCTTTCTCTCATAAAATCCAACATGGTATCAGAGCCTAGTTTCTCTTCTTGGGCATAACTCGTTTCTCCTTTTTTTCTTGTTTTAAAACGTTTTCAAAAACTTTGTTTTTATGACCATGAAGAGAGATGAATTGTGGCTGTGGTGAAGAACCACAAGGGAGAGAAAATAATCCTTTTAAACTCTCCTTAAGCCCCATTCTTACCTCTTAGTCATTTTTGTTTTGTTCTTAATATGTTCTTGCTTCTAAATCATTTTCAAAACGCTTTCTTTATGACAATGAAAAGAGATGATTGGTGGCTGTGGTACTGAAGAACCACAAGGAAGAGGAAATAATCCTTTTAAACTCTCCTTAACCCCATTCTAAGCTCTAAGTCATGGTCGTTGATTCTTAAATTCTCAGGTGGATCACGATGATCCTGAAAAACACTGATCTCCTCAGGTTCAATGCGCTCTGGGAAGCTCACCTTCATCATGATTCGTCATGACCCGGATTTGCACGTTGCTCATCTTAAACATGGAGATGATCACTTTGGGCTGATCACTTTGTCTTGGTGACCACGGCCTTGAATCTCCTCTTCTTCTTCTTCTCTAGAGTGCATGCTCGGTCTTGTCCTCATGACTTCGGCCTCTACCTCTCCTCTCCCTCTTCCACTCTAATACCCTCCCTCAAGCTTGGTCGGCGGGACACCAAGGGGACCAAATACCAAGCTTGCAACACGCAAATGACTACCTCATTAAAAACCTCTTGGGATAAAACCATATTGAGGGAAAAAAACGTATAACCTTCACGGTGCTTGATGTAGCTAAGACCCCGGTTTTGAAATTTGAATGTGAATCGGCTCCTTCCTTCCAAGTGTTTCCATTCCTTTAGCCCTCCTTGACTTGATTTTTCTTCTTATGGAATGCTTTGTTTCATCAAGAGATTCTTTTGAGAATGTCCACACATGTCTCCTTTCCTTTAAACCTTCATCATGAGATTTCAAGAAAATTTTTAATGTATATGTCGTGAGTTTTAAGAAACAACAAGATGAAATCTTTAAGGTCTAAATGAGAGAATTAGGAGTAATATTTAGGCTAAGGTAATGAACTTTAAATTGAAAAAGGGTAGAGTTTAGAGGTTAGCCTTTTTTTGAGATGAAGAGGAATTTGTGAGATGCGGTTTGAATCATCTTGAGACCGCTCTCTTGACTTGGTAATAACACACATGTTTGGGCTGATTCAAAGCTTCCCACCAGCTTGCCTCTCCACTAGAACTTCCACCTTAGCCACCTTGGTTCTACTTCCTCCGGTCAGCCTCTTTGGTCCGCCATCTTCAAGTTAGCCAAGGTAGACGAGAATGGGTTTGTCTTGTGGTCTTTGAAACTTGATGGGAACTGTTCTAACTCTAAGCATTGTGTTGCACCTTCTTAAATATTTCTTTTGAAACCCTTTGAATCCAGCCACCAACTGACCTCTAGTCCGCATGACTACTTCAATCACTTCACACACTCGCCATGCCTTCTTCTTGAGATAGCAATGGAGCTTCAACAAACACCATTTTAAATCTGTGAAATTTTGCACAGAATCTAAACAAGAAAAATGGTGAGAGTAAGAGAATAAGTAACCATAATAGATAATTAGCAAAAATTAAAATAGATTTAGTAACAAGAATAGAGAATAAGCATAAATAGAGAATAACCAAGAATTAAAACATAATAATAGAGTAAGAGAATGCAGCGGAACTAAATGAGGACGGAGAATTTAATTAATAACCAAAGACTTAGGCGCTTAAAAGCGGTTCAAGGTTCTATAACAAAAAATGCTTATGCTAATTCTTGTTCAAAGATAAAAACTAAAGCTAAAAACCATTTGGGTTTAAATGTTTTTCAACATCCCAAAGAAAAGATCACATACCAATGATTAAACTTTTTTTCTAATGGATCAAGGAAAACAATTTGAAAACAAAACTTCAAAGCAACAACCTAACAAAACAAAACGACCATGACTTAGAGCTTAGATTGGGGTTAAGGAGAGTTTAAAAGGTTATTTCCTCTCCCTTGTGGTTCTTCACTATAGCCACCAATCATCTCTCTTCATTGTCATAAAGAAGGCGTTTGAAAATGATTTAAAAGCAAGAACATATTAAGAACAAAGCAAAAAATGACTAAGAGGTAAGAATGGGCTTAAGGAGAGTTTAAAAGGATTATTTCTCTCCTTTTGTGTCTTTCACCACAGCCACAATTTCATCTGTCTTCATGGTCAAAAAAACAAAGATTCTGAAAACGTTTTAAAACAAGAAAAAAAGAAGAAACGAGTTATGCCCAAGAAGAGCAACTAGGCTCTGATACCATGTTGGATTTTATGAGAGAAAGCTCATAAAACAAGAGAGGAGACAATCAACTTGGATTGAACCCCTTTAAACCCACACAAATAACTCGTTTCCTAAGCGGTAAATAAGAAGAATTTAGGTGATATTTTGACAAGTATTAGGCTGCCTTAAGGACAGCCTCTAAAGCGTTTCTCTTAAACTTTCTACATTGTGAATATTGGTTAAAACACAAAGAAAGGGAGAAACGAATTTAATGGATGAAAAATACTTGTATTGTTAAATGAGTGAACAACATACAAAGGGTGGCTACAAAGGTTTATATAAAGGAAGACAAAGACCTATGCTACACATTTAAACCTAGAACTAAGCCCACACAAGGAGAGAGGCGCCCAAAGGCAGCTCACCAAGTGGTCCACACCACACAAGTGGTTAGGTTCCCTCCAAAAGTGGTCCCTTTTAATTTGAAGCTCTTCCCCTTATCCACAATAGCTTCTCTTTCATTTGAATCCAAGAATGGACCTTAAGTGACCTAAACCATCTTGCAAAACCCCAAAAATGAAATCCCAAAGCCATCGCATATGAGTTTCGCCTTGTTGATCCTTCACGTTTGTATTTCGGGAGATAGAAGAAACCTTTCGAAAGCTGGAGAGTGTAACAAGTTGGTTAACATAACCATATATGATGGATGACATGTCTCTCTGGAAATTGTACTAACTGCAGCAACACAATCACGTTTTTGGATTTATGCACTACTGCCACAACTTAAGTTTCTGGACTATGATGCATGGGGACGGTAATTTTGAAGCCGTCTCACGTCCCGGGTACGTCTCCGTCCCTGAAAACGTGATTGGTACTGCATAGGAACGTCCCCCGACGTCTCGGGAAGACAGGAACGTCAAGCCAAAGACGGTACGGTTGGGAAGAGATACCGGAACGTTCCCGGTACGTTTGTCAAAAAAATAGGTGTCCCGTGTATAAATAATCAAAATTTAACTAATTTCCCATAAAAACTCAAACAAAAAAGGAATTAATGGGCATTTTAAACTAGGGCTTGATATTTACCATTCTAGTAGAGCGATCAATAACTCATCGCCTTCTCTAGAACTCTCTTCACCTTTTCTTTCACGTTTGTTTGCTTTGACGTCTCTCACATCACGATTTCAATCCGTCGTAACTCGTAACTCACCGGCACGTCTCGAACAAGTATGTGGAATCGCTCTTCTTCCCTTTTCTTTTTGTTTGTGTGTGTGTTCGACGTAACTCGTATCAAATTGTTGTGTGTGTGTCCTGAATTTTCGTTTTACAATGTCAGTGAATAGTTCTCAAGGAAGCGTTGGTAATGAGTGTACCAATTCATCAGTTGAACCTGAAGTTGAAAGTGGAAAGCTCCTTTATGGCGTTATGTGAACTAAACTAGAGAAAAAAAACAGGAGGGACTTGGAGTTTTACATGTCATTTTTGTTAGTGAGACTAAACAAGGTTCGTATTCAAGAGTTAAAGCACATTTACTTGGAAGAACAGGGCATGGAGTGCTATTTGTAAGAATGTACCAATGAGTAAGAAGCTTGAACTTGGAAGGTTGGATGACGAGTTTTTGAGAAGAAGAAGAAAGAGTCGGGAAGAAAAGAAGTTCCATTGCCTGTGAAAGGGGATCTTGGCTTCAAGAAAAGGAAGTCTTGTTTTCACCTATTGAAAGATCATTTGGTATTGCAGCAAGGGACCAAATTGGACCAAGAAATCGCAAGAATTTCTACACCGGAGTCTGCCGTTTAATCTTGCAAAAGAAACCCTCACTACTATAGGTCATATCAGTTTGCTGTGAAAGTAAACTTTGATGGTTATGTGCCCCCTAGGTATAACAAGTTGAGAACTACTTTGCTAGATAAAGAAGAGAGTTCATGTTGAGAAGGAATTACTAAAACTAAGTCAACTATGGCCAGAAAAAGGGATAACTATTGTGTCAGACGGTTGGAGTGATCCTCAAAGAAAGCCTCTCATTAATTTCATTTATATTTCTGAAAGTGCTCCTTTGTTTCTCAAGGCCGTGGATTGTTCAGGCGAAGTGAAGAGTGGGGTCTTCATTGCTAATTTGCTACAAGAAGTTATAAACGAAGTTGGCCATCAAATGTTGTGCAGTCATCACTGACAATGCAGCAAACTGTAAGCGGCTGGAGATATAATACATGCTGTGTATCCTCACATCTATTGAACACCATGTGTTGTTCATACACTCAATCTTGCTTTGAAGAATATTTGTGCAGCAAGAATGTGGAAGCGAATGCAGAAACAGTATGGTGCGTGCAATTGGATAACACACGTCCATGGGGATGCTCTCGCCATCATAAACTTTATCATGAACCACAACATGAGGCTATCGATCTTTAGTAAGTTCTCTCCTCTTAAGTTGCTTTCGGTTGCCGATACTCGTTTCGCTTCCGTTGTTGTTATGCTTAAGAGAATGAAACTTATCAAAGTCGGCCTTCAAACCATGGTCATAAGTGATGAGTGGTCTACTTATAAAGATGATGACATAGAGAAAGCAAGATTTGTTAAGGACAAGATTCTGAATGAATGATTGGTGGATCAGGTGTCTTATATTATTGATTTCACAAGACCCATATATGATATGATTAGGGCGTGCGACACTAACAAAGCCTTGTTTGCACTTGGTTTATGAGATGTGGGATTCAATGATTGAGAAGGTGAGTCCGAGATATATACAAGAAAGAAGGACTTGAAATTGTCTGACTATAGTTTCTTCTATGAGGTTGTTGAAGAAATCTTAGAGTGGCTCGTTGGACGAAGAACAACAATCCCCTACATTGATTAGCTCATTCTTTAAACCCAATGGTATATGATTTTTAATATAAACTTCTTTTTATGTTTGATTGCCACACATGTGTCATATATATCACGTTTTTTGTATGTTATAGCTTCTATAGTGAAGCATGCTTAGTGAGGATTCGAGAAGAATTGCTCCTCATAAGGATGGAGAACTTTCAACTGAGAGGATGAAGTGTTTTCGTAGGCTGTTTCCCAATATTGAGGATCAAAAACAAGAGTTATGACTGAGTTGCATTATTTTCGTTGAAGAGTGGTCCTTTTTGAAGATTTAGCAAGCATTTCAACAGATGTCTACTATGTCACCCAAGTATTGGTGGGCTAACTTTGGTGCTGAGACTCCTCTCCTTCAGACTTTGGCTTTAAAGGTTCTTGGACAACCAAGTTCTTCTTCTTGTGCTGAGCGTAATTGGAGCACTTACTCGTTCATTCACTCACTAAAAAGAAACAAGTTGACAACAAGCCGTGCTCAAGACTTGGTTTACATCCATAACAATATACGTCTTTTATCAAGGAATAATGAGTCTGAATATGCTGCTGAAAAGACGAAGGAGTGGGATGTTGGTGGAGATGAATGAGATTCTATGGATGACACTATAGGGAACTTGGAGTTTACGGAACTTTCATTAGATGACCCTGATTTTGATAATAGATTTGCTCAATGATTTGCTTATTTTTATTGTGCTTTAAACTATTAAACCGAATTGTTTTTTTATGTTAAGACTTACATTTATAATTCCATGGATATTTTCTTATATATTTTATTGAAGTACCCTGCCGTACCAGTACCTAGGAAAAATTTACTTTGCCGTTTCCTGTCCTCGTCTCCGTTCCCGTTTTTTGCACCCGTACCCGTTCCAGTGCAACGTAGGTTCTGAAAGCGTAAGACAGAGGCTCTAACCCTTTCTGAAGTATAGTATAGGATTTTTCTTCTTTAACGGGTAATCTTTGTTTTTTCCTGAAGACAGAATTGTTCATTGGTCATTCTCAACCACGAAGATATATGCGCGAGCATGGCGAGACCTGAATTTTTGCTACAGATTGCATGCATGCCTTGCAGATGTATGATAAAGGCAGAGCCTTTAGCCTCTGGTTTAGCAAATGATGTACATGGCCAAGTAAGTAATCACAATACTCTTTTTCGTCAAATCATTAATTGAACTTTTGGTTTGATGATTTCTTGGTGTCGAAATGATTTTGCTGGCTTATTGCATATACATTTGACTGTTTTGAACAAGAGGATTAGCAACTCAGGGCGAGGTAGCTCGAGGAACAAGTTGCAGAATTTTCAATTCAGGAACAAGGAAAATGGTATCGACTATTTCTATCCTGGTTGCAGAAGCTGATGATTAGAGTCCCTTTTCGAGGTTTATTTTTATCATGTACTCTGCTCAACATTTTTTCCAAGTGTTTTCTGGTTGTCACTTCATGACTTTATTTAGCTAAGAACCGAATGCGCAGAGGCAAAAAAATTCTGGACATGCATCTGTAACATTGCTAACATTTATATGTGCAATGCATATAGATCAAATGGAAAATTTATTGTTCAAGTTCCTGAACATGTAATCGATCATAAATCTAACTTAGTAATCAAACATTTTCCTTCTTGTAAGCTTTGACGAGGAGCTCCTCGTGTGTTTGAATTCCAAGTTTAAAAAATCATCTATAAATTTCCTTATTTACTTAAAAGAATCACATTTAAATCTCTGTAAATCACTAATCAATATTTTTTTTAAATCAAACAAATTAACCCAAATATCCTCAAATTTCACTCAAATCTTTTCAACTCCTTCCAAATCTTAATTCCACCAAATCTCCCAAAATCACGAATCCAATACACCCTCTCTTGAGTTGGGAACCAGTTAATCTTTATGCAGTTTTGTTTTTACGAACTTGAAATTGAACTGTAGATACGAATCTGAAATTTTTTTAGTGTAGTGTTACTTGTTTTCTGGCGAGGATAAAACCTCAGGCTCTTTTTAAATCAAAGCAAGAAGAAGAAGACTCCGAGTCGCATAAGTATTTCCACAATTGTAGTTGCTGTAGTCATACTGTCCTTGGTCACAGGTCACAACCTATCGCCATTGGTCCCAGAGGTTTGTTTCCACTTTTTAATTATTGCTTTTCATTACAACTGAAATAGAAATGCTTTTTTAATCTGCAGAGACTATAAGCTTTACATGGAAGATGAATCAAGTGGCGGTGAGGAGCAGAAGTTGGGGAATGGAATTGTTAGGATATTAGCTGAAAGCCTAAAACAGTGAACAAATGGGAGAGGAGAGGAGAGAGGTAGGAGACGAGAGAGGTGGCCGACGAACACCTCTTTTTTTTTTTTTTTGTATATAAATTGTAAAAATAATAAAACTAAATTAAATTAATTAAAAATTAAATTATGTTTATGGACGTTACTGTTCTGTTAACGGACGTAACTGTTCTGTCATTTTTTTTAATGGAGTAAATAAAAAACCAATATAATATTTTTGAGGTCGAAAGTGCGCGACTCAGTCACACTTTTAAAATTAAAAATATGATTTTTCTCTTAAATAATAAAAACAAAAAGAAAATAGATTTTTACATTAGGATCATCCTTGCCATGAATCAATTTAAATTATAGGATCCTTGCAATGATCAAGTTAAATTATATGATCCTTAAAGAAGGCAATATTGTCGACGTGTTGAGGTGCAATACGGACATGAAATTCACAAATGCCTACGAATCCATAAGAGCGCCTAAACTCTTCATCGTCTGCAATTCCTAGATGTCTAACTCTTCTGATGTTTTTTGTTTCAACATTGCAGTAGAAAATGTAGAAGAGTTGAACATTGCGTGACGACAACGTTGGAGCCATAATGATCTCACCAGCCTTGTTGGTGCCTGGAAAAGACATTGGACCACGGTCAACAAATCCCACACAGAGGAGGGAAACACACATGTTTGCTTTGACCATACATGTTTCTAGGTGTCATCTAGTATCTATAAATTAAAACTACAGGCACGACCAAAAGGGTACCTCTCAATGGAAGCTAGCTTCCCTTTGTATTCTATCAATATTGCTTCATCTTACAGGACACCAAAAGGTGCATTGATAAAACTTAGTTTCTCAGATCTAACATCAAAACACACTAAAACTGGATCTTTAGTTTGGGGTTAAGCAATAAGCACCATAGTACAAAAACCGTTGATTCATACGTTCAGTGGTATCGCCCTATAAGGTAAAGGAGTATCTTTAATGTGTCTCCATCCTTGAACACCTCCCAATGTTAACACCTTGTGATCTATATGACCACTAGGATCATATAGAAACCTTGTAGCAATAGATAACGCTTTATATTGATCATTAGTCGGATCGTATCCCACAAAAGTAGCGGTACCGGGTAACTTAACGACTTGCTCCGTGCTAGGTTACACATCATCAACCGACATTCAGCCTCAACAACGAGAATGCCATGGAAAGAAGTGCAAAACCCTGAGTGGAAACTAAAGCCCACAGAAGGAACAACCATCTCGAATTTGGGTATCAAAGAAGATGAAGACTCTCTCCCTCGTGTGAAAACGAGAAGAAGAAGATAAGTTTCCCCTCAGGCTCCACCATTACTCTAAGCGACTATAAACCGTGAATGCTTGGAGGACATAGAGAAAAAGGAATCAAAGAATCCTCGGCTTCGGATGATAGATGACCACATCTTTGACACGCATCACAACTTCATAAGAGACTTGGCAGGCAATCTAGTTAGTATAAGCATCTTTAGATCAAGGTAGAGCGAATCTAAGTCGAACTTATTTGGGTTTGTGCGTTTCTCATCACGATATCTAGCTCCTTCCGTTTCCTGGCGCCTCCCAAATGAACGCTAGATTCACCTCGACAAAGAAGTTTATTTTGGTGGCTCTTCTTCATAGAAGATTTGATAGGCAATCTAGGAGAAAACTCTTCTCCATGGTAATATTATATACTTACAAACATCGATATTTTACTTTTGAATATTCGAAATCCCACAACTAGCTAAACTATGCGAAAATTTAGGAAAGTCAAAAAAATCAAAAAGTTTATAGCTTGAAAGTCAGACTTTTTCATACATGCACTATATCATTATGTTGAATTCATACATGAATGAAGTATATAAGCGTGTTAGAACATACACCTATTAAACGATAATTTGAAAATCGGGTATAAACTTAACATTTTATGCTAAAACATACAAAATTTCTAACACCGTTAGTCAACCGTTAATTCATGTTGATGTGGTAAATAAGTGGTAAAAAAAATCTCGCAAACAAAAAGTTAAAAAAAACCATGTTTTAGCTTTTGATGGGATTTGAGCTCCTTATTTCTAGACTATCTAGACCAAATATGAGATATACAACCAATTGAGACAAGCTCTTTTATCAGTAAAGTTTTACATATAGATTATTATATATAGTTTAAACAATCCAAAACTTTTAATCAATTTTTTAAACGAGAAAATAGTAAATAATATTTAAAATTTTAGAATTCTAAATTAATATCTATTAAATTATAATATATTAAATAAAAATTAAAATAGAAAAAATAAAACCAATTTCAGCCAAAATATATAAAAAAATCAAATTTTTTTAATATAAATATGACATTTATGCCTAAACCCTTAGCTCGTCTCGTCAACTCCGTTCCGAGTAAAACCTATCACGGTCAAAGTTTTTTCAACGAGTTTACCAAATGTCAAAGTATCCCTCGTAAACAAAATGTTATACATGTCACTGATTGCAAGAGTTTTCGGGCTCTTGTGCACAATTAAACTTATTGTGCTCTAATACCTCAATCATAAAGGTATGTCGTATGTAGCACTTAAGGTATCGAATCCACAGGGAAGGAAAGATAACACACTAAGAATACAGGAAACTAATCAAGCTAAATCGATAGATGTTTTTGGTTTTTGGTTTTTGGTTTTTATGTTGTAAATGTAAAATGAAACTAAATAAGAAACTAAATGCTTAATACTTAAACAAGTAAATTAGACTTAAGAAAATTAGAAAACATAAACGAAATGCAAGAAACATAAAACGCAAGTGCAAACTGAAATGAAGCTAACAATGCAAGGCAAACTAACAACTTAAGCGGTTTAATTCAAATGCTAAAAGAATGGACGGTTGGAATGACAAACGATAAAGAATGAATGATGCTTCAATGAATGACAATTTCAACAAATGACTATGTTTCAACTTATGACATGAATCACTTAACTAGATTAGTCCACTCCCGTGGTACTAATCCTTTTGCAAACCGATTTGGTTAGCTAGACTTCCGAATGCAACCAAACGATTAGCAAACAATGAACACTAATTCATATTTGTCATCAAATCTTCCTTAAAACTCAACTCCCGTTGGTTAAGGAATAAAAACGCACACATAGATAGGACATATCGGTTCTCAACACCTTCCGGGTTAGAATCAATCAAAAATCTAGAAAACTCTCTTTCGAAGCTCATTTCTAGCCTTAAGAACAATCTATATGTGAAGACAAACAATAATCAAACACCAAACATCACAAATCAAGCATCAAACATCCTAAATCTACCAAACCAACCATCCAAAAGAAGTCTACTCACACATGTTCAAATGACAAAAATAAACCATAGAAAAGCAAGATATTGAAGACATAATTCAGATTTTATAAATGAAAATGGCAAATCTTTTATACATAAGAGTAGATCAAGGTTTTAATAGCTTAAAAACTTGAAAACTAGAGAGAAAAATGAAGGAGAAGACTCAGTTGCAGAGAGAAGTGCTCGTCCCTAGTAGTTGAGTGTTTTTAGGCTTTTAAGGTAGTGGTTTCGCAAGTGGAGAAAACAGAGGAAAAAGTCCGTGAGCGGTTTTGAAATCGGTTTCAAACCGAATTTGGCTCGTGAGCGGTTTTGAAATCGGTTCCAAACCGCTCATGAGCTCAGGTGCGTTCCTCAGTCTAATAAGCGATCGGTTTTGCAATTCGGTTTCAAACCGCTCGGCTTGACATGTCTTCACTAAATCGACCATAACTCTTGAACCACGTATCTAAATGCTCTGAAATTACTTCCATTGGAAAGCTAACTCAATTTCCCATCTTTTGCATGAAGAGCTTTGAAGCTAAATCGCAGTGAAAAATATTCATCTGAGTCGATCTTTGAGATACTTAGGGCCAGTTCTGCATCGTTGTTTTCTCCTTTTCCATCTAAAAGTGCGTCTCCCATTATTACAACATGAAAATATCTAAAACACATAAAACACACAAAACACACACCAAATACACAAAAAAACACAAAAAAATTTCTAAAATGTAAAAATACTTAGTTATACACTAAATGCATCAAAATACAAAGAAAAAGCTAATAAAACACAATAAAATAGATATTTACAACTATGATAAAGTGATAAAATGCATAGTTATCAGTCACATGTAATATTAATTTACAAATAAATCAAGGGCAAGTATATTGACTAAGAAACAAAAGACATGGAGTATGTTGACTAAGAACCGTCAAAATTTTAGAAATTCTCATCAAATCGTAAGATAGTAAACTGTAACAGTGAGGGAGCAACAGTGTGAACTCACATGTTAAGAGATTAAAAGCCAGATACAAATTCTCTTACAAAAATCTACAACCTCAACAAACTTTGTCCAAATCTGTCTCTATCCTCTGTTTCATTTTTTTCTTGCAATGGTTACAAAATTCAGAATCAACTCTCTTCACAATTAATGACCGATTGCTTCTTCACCTACTCTTCGTCTCTCTCTCTCTCTCTCTTTCTGGAGGTAACAAGCCTATATGCTGATCCCATCTAGGGCAAGCCTCTATGCTATAAACTTTGACTTTCTCGGAAAGCTTCTATTTTCTTGAGAATTTTCATTGATTTTTCCCTTCTGGGTTAAGCTTGAATCTTGATTTGGGAAAGATGGGTAACAAGATAATCTCCATGATGAAGAAAGATAGCAAAGATGGAGGAGGATCTAAGAGTAAGAGAATGAACCGGTCACAGAGGAAATTGCTTGCTGATGAAGAGATGTTGCATCGTCGAGCTTTGTCCATGGCGATTCATCAAGCTCAGCTTTCTCAGAGATTTGATGGATCTATGTCTAGACGGATCGGGTCTACAAGTACTAGGAAACGAACCCTCTCTGACCCGTTTTCTAATGGCAAGCAGGTCAGTCACTACTGAATCTCCACACTTATAAAGTTTCAATCTTTTCTTGAAAAGTTCAAAGCTTTACCTTTTTTGTATGATATAATGATTATGTCGACTGAGTCTTTGGCCTTTTTGCTTAATAACATTGATTGAAATGTAGGTACTGGTTTAATGATCGTTTGGGAACTTTTTCTAACTTTTGAGAAGAATAAGGTTACTATAAAAGTGGAGAAAGAATAGATTCTTTGTTAAAATTAGAAAAGAGATGTGAAAAGTGTTGAAAGATTTCTGACTTATCAGTTGGAAATGTTAACTTTATTCAGAAATGAAATGTTCTAAACTCTGATATTGACAGTGTTGGGACCAGATGAGCTATAAAACTATTGAGTGTCTTTAGCCACCCCATAACCTTACTTTAGAAGTACTGATAAACTTCAATTGCTTTTTGTCTCTCCTCTTGTTTCTCTATAAGCTAAGTCAGTACAGTACAATTTATGCTGCTATTGATTGTAACTAGAAGAATGAGTGAGAAGAGAAGCTTTTGATTCTCTGAAAGAACTGAAGTTGCATAACTTTGTTCGAGAGTGGATCGTCTTTGCTGATTGTTCCTGTCACACCTTGTCTTTGCTATATAGATTGATCCTGTTCTTGCTCACTAGATTTTAGATGTTAGAGCATTGAATGGGTATTGAAGCTTAACTTTGGATAACGTTCTATGTTCCTTCTTCAGGTACCTGATTTTTCAGAGAGCTTGATGGTGAAGAAATTTGTTCTGGTGCATGGTGAAGGATTTGGGGCATGGTGTTGGTACAAAATTGTTGCTTCATTGGAAGAGTCGGGACTGTCTCCTACTACAGTTGACCTCACTGGGTCTGGATTTAATATGACAGACACAAACACTGTCTCTACCTTGGAAGAATATTCAAAACCATTGATCGAGCTCCTCGGAAATATCCCTGAAGAAGAGAAGGTACTAAGATTTTGCTCTTTGTTTGAAGGAATATTCAAAACCATTTGATTGGAGGAATGAGGTAATGAGATACGAGTTTGTTGTTTTATGCAGGTTATTCTAGTGGGTCATAGTACTGGAGGTGCGTCCATTTCATATGCGTTAGAGCGGTTCCCAGAGAAAATATCAAAAGCTATATTTGTATGTGCAACCATGGTTTCTGATGGCCAAAGACCCTTTGATGTTTTCTCTGAAGAGGTAATAAACATTATTTGAGTTCATATCTATCATGCATTAGAGAAAAACCAATGTAGCCTTTTTGTTTTTGTATTTGTGCTCACATTTGTGGAAACAACCGTCTACACTGATGCAGCTTGGTTCCGCAGAGCGGTTCATGAAAGAGTCGCAATTCTTGATCTATGGGAATGGAAAAGACAAGCCTCCTACAGGGTTCATGTTTGAGAAACCACACATGAAAGGCTTGTATTTCAATCAATCACCCAACAAGGTACCCTTCAAAACGCTAATCGTTGGCCTACACAGCGTTTGTGCAAACACGCTACTTCTTGATCTCATTTCAACTCTGCGTTTGTGCGTTTGCATTTGGCAATCAGTGACTGGTTCTTTAATAATCATCAGCAAAAGTTAGCGACTTTGTAAAGTGAATCTGGTTTATGGTTTTCAGGATATAGCATTGGCAATGATCTCAATGCGGCCTGTACCACTTGGACCAATGATGGAGAAGGTATCTCTAACCGCAGAAAGATACGGGAAAGGGAGAAGATTCTATGTTCAGACACTAGATGACCATGCGCTCTCACCAGACGTTCAAGAGAAGGTAGTGAGAGAGAACAGTCCCGAAGGAGTCTTCAAGATCAAAGGAAGTGATCATTGTCCTTTCTTCTCAAAGCCTCAATCTCTCCACAAAATTCTTCTCGAGATTGCACAGATTCCTTAACAAAGATCTGAGATTTCTTGGGAGGAGAGAATACTGATTATATTTTTTTAAACGAGAATACTTTCATTTAATCCTCAAAACACTTTTTGTATGCAATTCTAGAATCGATACAAGATCGTATTTATACCATTTGAAGATAAAGTGATTGAATACACCAATGGCCTGTATTTAAGTAAGATCTTAGAGATACATATACAGGAAGAAGAAGAAGAATAAACAACAAGAAGAGGAATCAGAGACAAGAGAGAAGGGGTCTGTCTATATGTAACAACACTCTTATTATTCCAAGTCTATAATGCCGAAATTCGAGAGAAGGATCTTAACTTGGTCGACAAGGTCAGATCCTGTTGCATACTCTGTGAGCATCCCAACTGCGAAACCAAACATAGCCCACCTACAAAACAAACACACAGTTATCTCATGTATAGGCAGTACCAGCTAATTCTTAAATCAGCCACAGTTTCTTGTGTGTGCCTGGGTGTCTCATTAGTAAGAACTTAATAGATTCAAACACTGAGATGCGGATGAGTTTTCCATCTACCTAAGAGAAAATGCACATGCAAAATTGTGCAAAAGCAATCATGACTGAACTATCAAGTGTGAAACTATAGAGGCTCTATGTGTCTGAATTTGAAGGGTTATGCGGCAGATGGAATAAGCATCAATGACAAGAAACTTGTATGAAGAACCAGAGCTACCACTAATGCGATTACGATTCAGGGCTTGAAATGACAAGAACATCATTTGCAAACTGATGCACCACATAGCATCAGGATACACAGAACTACATAAGCTTAGCATCAGCAAATTGCAGACAGTTTTTTTTCTTTAAACTGACGAACAATAGTAAACCCATAGCCATGATAATCAAATTCGAAACTTGAGACATAAGTCAAAGTAAAGTGAAGTGAAGAGAGAGTAACATCAATGACCAGCAACTTGTGTATACGCATGGGTTTACCGTCTAATTAAGACAAATGCACAGGCAAAAATTGGGCAAAACTGAGAAAGTGTGAAACATTTTTGCTCTTGTATGTCTGAATTTGAAGGGTTATGGCTGCAGAGGAAGTAACATCAATGAGCAGCAACTTGTTTCAAGAACCAGAGCTACCCACAATTGCAATTGAGGTCAAGGCTTGAAAATGGCAACAGAACATTACTTGCAAACTAATGTATCATAGACATATAGCACCAAGATGCATATATATTTGTGAAGAAACACTTAAACATCGGCAAATTGCAGCAGTTATGTATCTAAAACTGAACCTTTTTATTTATTTTATTTTTTCTAAACTACCAAGAGCAATTCTAAAGGAGGAGCCAAGATAATCAAATTCGAAACTTGAGATCATAATTTAGAGTAAAGGTAAGTCCAGTACCTTCCATTAGAGATCTCGTTTTTGGGTTGAAATCCAAAAAAGGGACCTTGACCAGCAGCTTCAAGCTTCTTCTGTTTAAAGTACTCCTGAAGCTCTTTAGCTTTCTGTCTCTGAAACTCCACCGTAGTTACACTCTTACCATCAACAGCCACAGCTTTCTGCGGCGGCGACGGTGGTGGAGCGGAAGACGGCTGCGATGGAGGAACAGGTTTTTGCGGCTCCCGGAGAGTCGGAGGAGCTGAAGGCCTTCTTAAAGGACCTTCGGTTTGAGAACATCTGATGATGAAGACACATGGCTTCGTAGTCGTTGAGAATCTAAAAGAAGACGAAGCTGTTGAGGTAGAAGATGAAGAAGATGATGGATTTAGAATCCTGATACATTGAATCGGTGAAGCTACTGACATCTTTGTTAATGGTGTTCTTAGTTGAATTGTCTGATTTTCAAAGCCTTGGTTCTGTCTTTTGGTAATGTCTTTGTGGATGTGATATGGCCAAGTCTCTCAGCTTATGTGCAAATGGTACTTTTGGAATCATCCCACGCGCGTGTACGGCACGTGTAAATAGTTTTACTATTGTTTGACTTGAAGTTAAAGTGAAACAAAATAGCTATGATTGGGGAAAATGTTTTGGTAATTACTTAGAAAATTCTAAGGATTAAACATTGGGTTTATACTCCAAAAGTTGTGGTGTGGATTTTATCATTACAGGACAGGGTAGCATAGAGATGTTGTACATTTGAATAATCTAAAATACAGCACAAAATTGACAAATCAAGTGGCTACAAAGGTACACATCCAAAAGTTCTTCTTCTTATCCAATCTTTTGCAAAGCATCTCTCTCTCCTCTCACCTGTCTCCTTTCTCACTATATATATAAATAAGAAAGGTGCACGGAATAAGAGAGAACTAAAACTCGGCTGGAAAAAGAGCATCTACCACAACTATATGAAAGACCTTTGTTTTTGAAAACAAGTCTTGAACTTCCAATGGATTAAGAGAGAAGCTTGGTCACATGATTGTGCACATACAGCTTTTTCCACTTCCATGATGAAACTCATCGTCTGATTCACCTACTTCACTGCAATTTCAATCAGAGCACAATGTTTTCAACATTTGTTCACCAAAATGGAATTGTAAATGGAGCAATGCTGGTACTTGGTATCAAAAAGACAAGAGAGACGAAAACAAGACTGATTGCACAACTACATCACAATTTCTTAAGAACAAAAAAACCATTGTGCCAAGGAATAACTATCACAAGTCTACTTAAGGGAGTTATGAGTAGTTTCTATTCAGGAATGAGCTAAAGACTTTTTGGATCTATTAAACTGTTGCTTATTCATGATCTAGAGTGTTATTACTATTAAATCTCACACTATGAGCTTAAGTTTACATGGAATAAAGCGGTACGATCATGATAAAAGATGTTCCCCAAAAGCATTTTAAGCAGACAGGGAGGGATCAAGCCAGTTTTTTCCTATGAGATGTATCTACATTTATGTACTCTACTCTAACATACAACAAAACCGACATCTATTAGCCAAAAGTACAAAGATTGATCAAACCGAATCTAATATCATAAGAGAAAGCATCCATACCTAGGCTCAAATTCTCTAACCTCAGCGATCTCAATACCACATGTGTCAGGCCATTGAACTTTCCTTCTATCAGTATGATCCACCATGCCATCTCTACTCACATCATCATCACCTAGAACAACATCACTAAATGATCTTTTCTTCAAGCTGCTCTTAAGTGCAAACCTATTAGTGACTTCACAATTATAGTCCACACTAGGTGCATAATCCTTTTTCCCCTCATGATAAACCGAAGAGTTAGAAAGGCTGACTCGTATAGGAGATGGATTTTCCAGTCCTTCGGATTTGCGTCCAAAACATATAAGGGAGTTGCAGGCAGAGGAAACCCAATTCTTAGAAGAAGCTAACCGGAATCCGTTATCAGATTCTTCAACTACCAAATGATAATGGTTCCATTGTGATGATACCTTGATAGGTTTTTGTTCATTCTTTTGACCCAATAGAAGAAGAGCTAAACCATTACTATACCCAGAAGATGATGAAGAGAAGAATCCTCCTCCTTCTGCTGCAAACAACATTTCCAGTAATGTCTCATTTGCACATTCCTACAACAGTTTTTTTTTTTCTTTTGTACAAACTCCAAATCCCTAAAATCAAAGTCCAGAACTAAAATCATTAGGATGACAACAAAAAAAGCATTTTTACAATAAGCGAAATATCAAAAACAAACTTTTATCAGTTTTTATTTTTCAACTATTCTCTGATTTTAAAACTAAAAAAAAAAAAAAAAAACTCTTCTCTGATTTGGGCATCATAATGCTGTTAATTCCACTAAATACAGTAAAACAGTAACAAGAAGAGGCTTGATTCCGAAAACAGCAACTAAATCTACGACAGGTGTTCATCATAATGTTTTCAGTTCAGTTCAGTATGTGTGTATGTGTTTCATCTTCAGATTTAGAAAGAAAATAAATATTTGTGAGACTGGGTAATCAAATGGCGAAGAAACGAGGATGCTGAAGATTCACCGAACGGATCTGAGAGACGTACCGGAGAGAATGTCGGCGGCAGCGCAGAGAGAGTAACGGCGAGAGAGAGAGAGAGAGAGAGAGAGAGAGAGAGAGAGAGAGAGAGAGATTTGAAATGTTGGTGGGCTTTGTTGGGTTGATTTGTTTTGTGATGGAAAAAGCAAAGCTCATAAGTAAAACTAGATGCGAGTTCCATTTTCACGTTAAATGCTAGGGGTGCACAAAATATACGGAAGTTAGGATCTGGATTCGAATATTTGAATTTAAAAGTTATGATATTCGAATCTGCTTTTTATATATTAATTTATTAAAATACATATGTAGAAGTAATAACCCGAATCCATAAAGTCATGGGAGTACCACTTTATTTTTGGACTGAACCAACATTTAGGTGTATTGGAGAGGTTCTCGGAGAGGTGTTGGAGGTCTACATTGATGGTGGTCGGATGAAAGTGGTGATTGACATCTTTAAGCCGCTGTGTTTTGAGAAAACAATCGAGTTCCACAATTGGGAAGCAACTGTTGTCTCACTTCGGTTCGAAAGTTTGTTTTGCCTCTTGTCGATTTTGCTTTAATCTTTGCCATGATGCAAATTATGTTCATTTTTGGTGTTTCAGCCGTAATATCTTTGTTTTCCCTTTTAATTTCTTTACACCTTTTAATCAGTCCACATTACATATATATATGTCTTACTTTAGGTTAACCTATCTTTTGTTTACTTAGGGTAATACATACAAACTAATGCAAGTGGGCTTAATAAGTTTAGGGCCCACTATGAAAACACCTAATGCCCAAAACCAAACAATTCATTTCTTCTTCTTCTTTCTCCTTGATTCTCGACTTCTTACGTCTCTTCTTCCCTCTGTTTCTTTTTTGTTCGATTCTACTTCTTCTCTGATCCTTACCACTTTGATAATCAATCAACAGCTTGATCCAACACTCCCTCTCAAGCTTGTTGATTGATTTCCAAATTTGAGATTGAGAAGTTTGCTTTGCTCTTCGATTGAAGTCTTCTGCAGATCGATTCCTTGATTTGTGTCGCTTCCCTTGTTACTGTGATGTTCTTCTCTGGTGAGCTCTTTGTCTCCCTCGTCTCCCTCGTCTCTTTATTTTCTAATTTCTTGTTCATGTCGCTTTCTCCCTCAGTCTCTTCCGATCTTGCTCTTATCGGGTCATTTCCCGGTTTCTTCTTATTCCATACATGCAGATCTGTGCTTATCTCCTGCAAATCTGACATAGTTTGTGTCGAATTTGCGAATTCAGCTTCTACAGCAGAATGTGTCTCAGGTTTCTTCATCACTCCTAGTTTCAATCTGAGTTCTTCGAAGCGTTTGGTTCCCAGAGGCTTTGTTAATATGTTTGCGATTTGGTCCTCTCCATTGCAGTATCTCAAGGTAATCATCCCATCTTTCTCAGCTTCTCGAACAACATGATATCGAATTTGAATATGTTTAGTTCTCCGGTGTTAGACATAATTTCTTCCAATCGATATGGCTGTTGTCACAGTAGATTGGAACGATATTTCCTGTGTATGTCTGCAGTTCACCTAGGAGCCGTTTTAGCCATACATCATGATTTGTGGCTGCACTCAGGGCCATGTATTCTGCTTCAACTGTTGATTGGGCTATAGTGTCTTGCTTTTGGGTCTGCTAAGTGAACATTGCGCTACCAATGGTGAAGCACAATCCAGTGGTGCTACACATGTCTTCCTTACAACCTCCCTAGTCAGAGTCTGAGAAACCCACTAGCTCAGGTTGCTTCGTTTCTCAGAATAGTACTCCATAGTCCGCTGTTCCATGGACATATCTTAACACCCGTTTAGCTTCTTGCAGGTGTCTCTCCTTTGGGCTAGCTAGACTTCTGGATAAGTACGATGCAGCAAAAGCCAAATCTGGTCTTGTAGCTGCAAGGTATAGAAGGCCTCCCACCATACTCCTATATATTCTGGGATTATCAAGGTATGTTTCTCCTATAATTTCCTTGTCTTGTGGTACTAATGGTGTGTTTACACTTTTGCAGTTGCTCATACCAAATTTCTCAAGTAGTTGCAGTGCATACTTTTTCTGGCTCAAGAAGATTCCATCTTTCGCATATGTGATCTCAAATCCCAGGAAGTATCTCAGCTTCCCTAGGTCAGTCATTTCAAAGCTATTCTCCAGATTCATCTTAAATTCCTTAATCATCTCTTCACTACTCCCAGTAATGATTAGATCATCCACATACAAGCTGATTATCATTATTTCTCCCTTATTTTCTTGTATGTACATTGCAGCATCACAATCACTTCTCTTACACCCTTGAGAGATGAAATAGGAATCAATCTTGCTGTACCAGGCTCTTGGAGCCTGTTTCAATCCGTACAGTGCCTTTCTTAGTTTATACACCATGCCTTCAGCACCCTTTACTTCAAAACCAGGTGGTTGATCAACATATACTTCTTCTGTGATTTTCCTGTTTAGAAAAGCTGACTTCACATCCATTTGATGTAGGTTCCAGTTGTTTTGAGCAGCTAGGGTAATTAGCACTCGGATATTGTCGTGCCTCGATACAGGTGCAAAGGTTTCCCCATAATCTTCTCCATACTCCTATGTAAAACCTCTAGCAACTAGTCTGGCCTTTAGTTTCTGAATTTTACCCTCCTCATCCGTTTTTATCTTATAAATCCACTTGACTGAGATTACCTTTTTGTCTGCAGGCAATTCTATCAGTTCCCAAGTGTCATTCTTGTTGATGATGTGGATTTCTTCTCCCATTGCCGTCTTCCACTCTTGGCTTCTCTCAGCTTCATCAAATGAGGCGGGTTCTTCCCAGGTGAGGTAACATGCTTCTTCTGTTTGGTTTGCTTCTTCCTTAGTTTCTTGGTAAATATCACATAAGGGTCTCTCTCTATGGTATTGTCTCGATGAGTCAATTACTTCTGTTTCATTCCCACTTAGTTGAAATGGTATAGGAGTGATTTGGTGTCTCTCATTTCTGATGATTGTGTTTCCCTCTGGTTGTTCCTAGTTTCTTGTGTGTGTTTCCTCACTGGTCTTTAGAGGTAGGTTGATGTTACTGTGGGTCAACTGTGTCAGATTTTTAACTTCTTCTTGAGTCTCCCAGTTCCACCTCTTTTTTCTTCAAACACTCCATCTCCGGACACTTCAATTTTTTGTGTCCTTAAAACAAACATTCTATACCCTTTACTGACATTGCTATATCCCATGAACACTCCTTTCTCTAACCTATCGTCCAGTTTTCTTCTTCTTGCTGCAGGGACCCATATGTGACATATGCAGCTTAACACTCTCAAATGTCTAACTGAGGGTTGATACCCACTCCAAGCTTCCAAAGGAATCATTTGTTCCAGTGTCTTTGTAGGTAGACGATTTTGAAGGTAAGTGGCTGTGAATACTGCCTCTGCCCAAAACTTATCAGGCATCCCTTTCTCCTTCAGCATGCTTCTGGCCATATCCAGTAAGGTTCTATTTCTTCTTTCTGCAATTCCATTTTGTTGAGGTGAGTATGCCACTGTAAACTAAACTGTCTCTCGATTCCATTCTCTTCTAAGTACTTGGAGACTGTTCAGACTTGAACTCTCCTCCCTGTCTGATCATATTTTCTTTATACTCTTACCTGTCTGATTTTCTACCAAGCTCTTAAATTTCATGAATGTAACAAATGTATCTGATTTCAGTTTCAAAAAATATACCCACAGCATATGTGAGTAATCATTAGTAAAGGTAAGGATATATACAGTTCCATTGCATGATGATGTTTGCATTAGTCCACAGATATCAGTGTGAATAAATTCTAGTATGTTTTCACTCTTGGTTTCTGAAACTCTTGGAAACATTTCTCTGCATTGTTTTCCCTTTACACATGCTTCACAAACTTCATGGCTTACTTTGAATTTTGGCAGTCCTCTCACCATCTGACTTGCCTGTAAATGTTGTAGGTTGTGGAAGCCTGAGTGCCCCAGTCTCTTATGCCAGAGTTTAGATTGGTTCTCAGTCCTGGCTACATTAGCACCCTCTCATGGCATTTCCATCCTTAGTAAGTAAGCCTTCCTGACCATTTCTACTTCTGCAACCTTGTCTCTTGACTGATTATGAATTATGCACTTGTTTCCTGTGAATAGGACCTAGTTTCCATTCCTAACCATCTGAGGAACACTCAACAGATTCTTGTCTATCCCCGGTACGTGAAACACTTCTCTAATCACCTTTATGCCCTTGTTTATCATTACTTCAATGTTTCCTTTTCCTGCTGTCATTAACTTTGCTCCATTTCCTATTCTGATAGGGACTTGGAATGTTTTATCCAAAGTGGAGAAGAACTTTTCTTCTTTGGTCATGTGTTTAGTTGCTCCACTGTCTATCAACCACACTTCCTCAAGGTTAGTATGTTCAACTGTGTGAGCAGCATTGAACATTCCTAGTTCCTCTATTTTGGTTTCATGGGCTTGTTCCTTGTTCTTCTGCTTGAGCTGACACTCTTTCATCATGTGCCCAGGTCTCCCACACTTAAAGCATCCTTTTCTTGGACGAAACTGCTTCAAGGAATGTTGATTCTCATAGCTTAGTTTAAGGTAACACTCACCTTCTTTGTGACTTTCTTTTAGGCATATTTTACATTTTTTTTTTCTCTGTCATTCCTCGGCTGTGACATCCTTTATGTTTCTTCGTGCAGCCTTATTACCTTTTTCTCTGGAACGGAACTAACCGAGCTCTGATACCATATTCATCTTTGATGTTTCAGCCGTAATATCTTTGTTTTCCTTTTTAATTTCTCTACACTTTTCAACATTACATATATATATATATATATATATATATATATATGTCTTACTTTATGTTAACCTATCTGATATGATCATGGATACGCCAGCTTTGGAAAAGGATCCCGAGGAAGCATTGATCATTCCCGAAGGTCCCTTTACGCGATCGAAGACACGAAAGCTAGACCGAGCTGTCCGGGAGTTACTTAACAACGTTCGAATCACTCAAGAATTCCCGAGCTCTGCACTACCATTCGACTGAGCTCCCACGCTCAAGGACTCCCGTGCTCAAGAATTCCCGAGCTCCGCACTACCATTCGACCGAGCTCCCGCGCTCAAGGACTCCCGTGCTCAAGGATTCCCGAGCTCCGCACTACCATTTGTCCGAGCTTCCGAGCTCTCTCACACCATCCTCAATGTGATCCGAGTACAACACCCGTACTTCCCATAGAAGTTGGACCGAGGTGTTTGATCTTGTACTCTTTTTCCTACTTTTGGGTTTGTCCCAATGGTTTACCAAAAAGAGGTTTTAACGAGGCAAGAACATTCATCTCCCGAGCTGGTCCAACTTCTCGGTCAACAACCGATAAGAGGATGGGAGGCTAAGAGGCATTCACACAAGAGTTAAAGTCTTTAATTAGACTTTGTTATTTCCCATACATTGTTTTAGTCTTTTCTACAAAACTCTTTACATTCTAGTTCTATTTAAACTATGTAATCTTTTTGAGAACAATAATCCAATATATACCTTTTTCTAGAGAAGTCTCTCTTTTGTTCTTCAAGAACTTTCGATCTCTTTTGGTGGTTAGCCAAGAAATCAAACCGTTCCTAGAGTGGTTAGCTCTTTGAAACACATTCGTTCACTAAGGTGGTTAGCCTTGTGTTCAATTCGATTTCGAGGTGGTTAGCCGACGAGTCACAAGCGTTCCTTTGGTGGTTAGCCTACGGTTCAGGTTTACCGAGTGCAGTCCATAGCCCTCGATGCAACATTCACTTCCCCGCCTTGTCTACAAGGATTATCCGTAACCAATACCGAACAAGAGTGTGTTTCTTGGAGATCTTACCAAGATCGTATCAAGTGGTATCAGAGCCACGCTCTTGATTAAACCCAGTATTTTCTATCCATTTTCTACCTCTTCATCTTCTAAATAATTTCTTTTCTTTTCTATCTATTGTATATTAAACCAATTTCAAAAAAAAAAAAAAAAAAAAAAAAAAAAAAGAAAGAAGAAATCTGGTTCATCAATTCTTTTCTACCTATCTTGTCTCTTCATATTCATCTAGTGATCTAATTTGGTTTTTTGAAGCTACCACTCGATTAGTTTCGATTAGTTCCTTAAGAACCGAGGAGAACTTCTGAGTATTTTGTGAGGAAATTTTGAGAGTTGTGAGAAAACACGAGAGAAACACTTGAGTTTATTTACTAACGTGTTTGTTTGTTTTGCGAGTACAATGTCAACAAAGTCATGAACCGACGATAACATGAGAGCCATGATGAGAGAATTTACATCGGACGATGAATTTGGTAACCGACCATTTGGTCTGACTAGAGGTAGCAAGCCGAGCAAGGGTCCAACGTTGGCATTGCACTTGAGAAACAACATGGACGAGAATCATGTATCCGACGACAGTGTAGGACAAAAGACAACCACGCGTGCCACCAAGGCAAAGGCGAGACCAAAGAAAACCAAACAACAACATCGGCGAGAACAACAAAACCAACTCTATCGGCAAAATCATTCAAAACTGGCAAGGCGAACATCTAGTCAATCCATTTTATGAGCAAAGTTACTCATCCAAGGAAGGACGAGCCTAGACAACAACCGGTCAGAAGAAATGACACTGATCTAGGCGGTAAATAAAACTACGCATTCCACCCTTCACGCAACCAACGATCCGGACGCATTCCTAGAATGGGAAAGAACATCGACTTAGTTTTTGATTGCCAACACCTCTCCGAACGAAAGAAGGTCAGGTTAGCCGCTACTTGAGTTCCATAATTAATCTANGAAGCCATTCAACTCTAGTTCATTTGCATATATCATTGATTAAGCATATTTAAATCATACTGACAATGCTTTCTCTTTTATTATCAAATACCAAACTATTTATTGCTTTCCATAATCTCCATCACAAAAAAGAAAGTAAACTGTATTCTTTCTACTTTTAGTAGATGAATCAAAGCAAATTATTATGAAAATCTTGAGAAAGCAGCCTATCACCAGATAAAGGTGAGTTTGGAGCAATTGTCCAGACTTCTCTAGAGATTCGGCATTGGAATTGATAACAATACTTATCAATTGATTAACATCCTATTCTTGCTCTCCACATAGATAACAATACTTATCAATTGAAATAACTCTCCTAATCATGTGAGTACTCACATGCAAACTGTTATGCACAACTCTCAACTAAAAGTGAAATCTAATCCGAACTTGGAAGATAAAAATAAAATCAAACATAATATTATATATACTACTAATAAAAATATCTTATATAATTACTATATATGGTTTCGATCTGAAACCGCATCAAACCGATATATAGTATGAACCTGAAATTTAGGCCAGAGATATTTAGACCGGACGAGTAGATGTAGGAACTCATACGACGTCGTTTTGGTGTCTAACAATTCACATATTCACCGGTTGTTAAATCGTCGACTGCGATTACTAATTAAGCCTGAGCAAAAAAAAAAACAAACCCGAATATAGAAACGAAAATCGATCCAAAAAACTAGTTTGAGTCGATTATGAATATGACCAAATTATTCAATAGAAACGGGAATCCAACCAGAAAACTAGTCTGGGTCGATTATGAATATGACCAAATTATCCATTTGGATTGTGTATATGTCTACTCATAGATATGAGTTTGGGTTTGGATATTTTTCGATACCCGAACATGTAACTGAAAACCTAATATATTCGTAACCGGTTATATTTGATACTCAAACAGTTATCCGGTTATATTCGATACTCAAACGGATATTCGGTTATTTAACGCTATCCGAACGGATATCCGAATACCCGAAATATTTATATATTTTTTGAATATTTTGTATCCAATTATATTCAAAATATAAAAAAAAGAAAATCTAAAATTTTATCTAAATTTCCTAAAAAACATATAAATATTTTGAGTTTCGGATAACCGTTCAGATATCGAGTATATTACAAGTCCTGAAATTCAGAATCTCGAATCAAAACTGGATCAATTTTTCACATTTATCCTATTGGTTCATAAACTTTTCTATCCGAAGGACCGAACATGATCGAGTTTTACCTGAACCCGACCCAAGCAAACGAATGACCAAGCCTATACAGTTTAGGCTTCGATTGGTAAGTTGCAAAATTGCGTTTTCTAACGCGATTCCGCAAGAATTTTACCAATCAAAGAAAAATGTGTAATGAGTCAGAAAACGCAAAAAACGCAGAGTTTGTGTTTTTGCTGAAAAAAATACAAGTAAATGGTCATTAAGCAATTAAGTGAGAATATAGTTGCTTATTTGTGTAATAACAAAATATATTGTTTATTTTTATTTTTTGTGGCAAAACAAGACCCCAAATTGAAACAAATGCAAAACTAGATCTTTTTTGGGGTAAGGAAATTACATTAACCTCCTTATTTGCAAACAAAAAAACAGAAACTGCATTTACAGTTCTAACCTTCGCGCATAGGAGATTTCATGAACGAAGTCTCACAGTAGACTTCATGAACGAAGTCTCACAGTAGACTTCATGAACGAATTCTCACAGTAGACTTCGTTCATGAAATCAATGAAGTCTAAACCGTGATTAAACCTTAGATTTAAATTAAAAAAAAAATAATAATAATAATTTCAATGTAATTTTTTTTTTCAAAAAATAAGATTATTCAAATATGAACTTTATATATTAAAATTTTAGAAACTTTCATAAAATTAAAGCATGTAAAGTTTATTATGTTTTAGAAAATCATTAATAGTCACAGACTTTCCTACCGAAGTCTGCAACTGTAATTTCATCTTAAATTTAAATTAAAAAATTATAAAAAAGATTTTGTTCAAAATTTTTGATAAATAAATTATTTTAAATCAAAGTCTAAGGTTTAAAAATAGAATTTCATAAGATTTCATAAAACTAAACCATGTTATATAAACCATGTGAAGCATAATAAGTTTAGGGTTTGCCAATTTGTAAAAATCCATGTATATATCTTTAGGATTAGACTTAAGTTCATATATTTTTTTGATATAAAATGTCGATCTTTCATATAGTTATTAGATTTTAGATATATTATACTATTTTGAGGTCAAATGTAAATATTTGTTCACAAAATGTAAAAAAAAATATTAGATTTTAGTGTTTAGGGCTTACAGACTTCTCGAGTCTCGGGTAAAGTCTCATAAGAGACTTCGTGTATGAAGTCTGTAACATTTTGTAAGCGTAGACTTCTTTGTAGAAGTCTGAAATTTCAGAGGTGAAGTCTAAAACTTCAAAGCTGAAGTCTAAAACTTAAAAGAAAAAGTTAGAATTTTCAAAAGCGAAGTCTGAAATTAAAAAAAATTTAAAAAATATTAAAAAAATTCAAAAATTTTGAAATTTTTGGAAAAAATTCGCATTTCAAAGGTGAAGTCCAAAGGTGAAATCTAAAATTTTTTAAAAAAAAATTAAAAATCAATAAAATTCAAAAAAATTCAAATTATCTTTTAAAATTATTCGAATTTCAGAGGTAAAGTCTAAAATTTAAAAGATGAAATCTGAAATTTCAAAAGATGAAAACTAAATTTTCAAAAAATATTTGAAAAATTAAAAATAAAAATAGAAAAATTCGAATTTCATAGGTGAAGTCTGAAATTTTAGATTGAAGTTATAATTTTTAACCTAACCCTAGTTTGAGCCCTATATATAAACTCATTTTTTCTATTTTTCTCAAATCTCTTTATTTCTCTCAAAAACGACAGAGCTCTCTTTTCTCTCTCTCTCTCTCTCTCTAAAACTTCTGTAAAATAGCAAAGATCTCTCTATCTTCAATGTCACTCCACCGTACCGTCGTCGGTAAGACGTTGCTTTTATTGTTTTTTTCTTCGTTTTCGTTGCTATTAATCTCTCCTCAAAAGTGTTATTCTCTCCACTCTGTCATTATTACTGCATTTTTTTAACCATCGTCTTCATCCTACTAACTTATACTTTTATGCTTATTATAGATCTGAGGCGTAACACCACAAGAAAATAGTTAAGTTTGTTTTCTTTAGATTCATACAACAATTTATGTTCCAAACAAAAATTAAGATTTGAATTTTTAATTGTNGCAATAAGTAGGTACAACATTTAAAACGTGTTTCACCTAATTTTCTACCCATTTTTGCTAACCATCGCAAATCCGTCGCAAATTTGTGAGGAAATTGCAACGGAATTTATTTACCTGTGCAAAATCTTCGCAACTCCCTCGCAAATTTGCGATTTAAAATTTCCGTCGCAAATTCATCGCAAATAGGAGGCTATATCGTCGTAAGTTACTCGCAATTAGCGAGGGATATGTTCCTCGCAAATTTGCGAGGACTTTGCGACGAAAACCAGTTTCCTCGCAACTTCATCGCAATTCCGCCGCGTATTTGCGACGGAAATATTCCGTCGCAAATTTCCGTCGCAAATCGCTTGTTTTCTTGTAGTGACTGTGAGACTTCACACCCAGACTTCGCTGTGAGACTTCACACCCAGACTTCACTGTGAGACTTCACACCCAGACTTCACTGTGAGACTTCACACCCATACTTCACAGTGAGACTTCACAATGAGACTTCACAACAAGACTTCATAATGAGACTTCACAGTGAGATTTCACACCGAGACGGTTCTGGGCTTCCGTAGCATTTAATTTTTACATATAATGTTATAGATGTAAAACAAACAATTGTAATCCTGCTTCTTGGATTATAAATCTCTTGTACAATGATATTTCCAATTAATAAAAGTTATTGACAAAGAAAGTACTTCTTGCGAAACCTATTAAATTAAAAATCAAGTCTTAATTTAACAAAAATAAAGTTGCAAAGTCCTTAGAGAGAACTTTCTTCTTGTTCATCTGAAATGCAAAGTGGAACAAAAAAAAACAAGTCGTAATTAGCTAGGCATATAGTAGTGTTCTTGAAAGGAGATTTCACACCGAGACTTAGAACGAAGACTTCACTTCCAGATTCCAACACATCTAGTGACCCTTAACCTTGAAAAACTTAAGTACTAAAAACACATATAAAAAATGTCATGAGCCACATAAATATGGTCAGTTTAACACATTGAGACGTGAAACTCATACATTAGTGCAAGAGATAAGATACAAATGAACTTTTTTAAAAAGTTAGTGCAAGAGACTTCACACGTAACACACATGTTAGGATAAGCAAAAAAAATTAACTAATTACAAATAAGCAAAAATTTCATTTTTACTAAACATCATCGTATAAGACTTCTCAGAAGTAGTCTATCGGTAGACTTATCATACGAAGTCTGTTAGGAGACTTCAAAGGTGAAGTCTCACAATAAATAACTACTAGAAACTAATAAAATTGATTTAAGACAGAATATAACACATTGAGATGTGAAATTCATACATAAACAACAACAATAACTAATACACATGAAAAACAATTAAAATCTCAAAAATATAAAATAGATATGATACAAATACATTTTTCAAAATGTTAGTGCAAGAGACTTCTCAAACGGAGTCTCTAGAAAAACTTCATCAGTGAAGTCTAAATATTATAAGCTAAATACCTAATAAGTTAAAAAAGAATTTAAATAATTATACGATAAAAATAGTTTAAATTTCTAAAACATCAAAAGCCATACATAACACACATGTTAGGACAAGAAAATAAAAATAACTAATTATAAATAAGTTAAAATTTCATTTTTACTAAAATTATCATTTGAGACTTCTCGGATGAAGTCTCCCAACAGACTTCTCAGATGAAGTCTCCCAACAGACTTCTCAGATGAAGTCTCCCAACAGACTTCTCAGATGAAATCTGCTAAACAATTCAGAGCAGACTTCGCCTGAGAAGTCTGAAAGTAGGGGTCTAGTTTTGCAATTGACCAGATTTTGACTTTTTAAGGAGACTTCACAGGCGAAGTCTACTACACAATGAGACTTTGTCTGAGAAGTCTATACTAGTTTGGGGTTTACTTTTGCAATTAACCACAACTTTGACTTTTTCATTAGACTTCATCTAGGAAGTCTCATCAGTATGAGACTTCGTCTGTGAAGTCTATTACATAATGAGACTTCCATGATGAAGTCTTTTTTCCTTCAGAGACTTCTCCGGCGAAGTTTATCCAAAAAGTAGGGTCTAGTTTTGCAATTGACTAGAGTTTGACTTTTACATGAGACTTGGCCTGAGAAGTCTGAGTAGAAAAAGGGTTACTTTTGCAATTGACCAAAATTTTTGATTTTTTTTAATCCAAAAGTTTATGATGGTTGCAGACTTCATTTGAGAAGTCAATCAATAGTCAATGTTTCGAAATTTCCGTCAAATGCAAAAGTAACCCCCTTTTTCACAGACTTCTCAGGTGAAGTCTTGATAAAAAGTCTTTGTTCAGGTCAATTGCAAAACTAACCCTCCTTTTTTGCAGACTTCACAGGAGAAGTCTAAAATAAAAGTCAAACTTACGGTCAATTGCAAAATTAACCTCATGTACATAGACTTCACATATGAAGTCTGAAGACTGGTTTTTTGTTTTCAAAAGAGAACTTGAGACTTCCATCGTTAAGTCTGTGAAGCAAAAAGTCAATTGCAAAACTAACCCCCAATTGACTATTGAGACTTCACCTGAGAACTATGCCTTCTAGAAAATCAGTGAAAATGAAGCAAAAATTACCAAATTTTGGTTTGATCTTGTTTTTAGCTTCGTCGACGGCCAAAAACTGCTCACACCACCAATACCCAAGAAACCCAAGCGTTATTATGCATGAATCTTAGTAAATCGCAAGATCTAAGGATGGTGAATTTTGAGAAAGAGATTTTAGAGTTTAATGGTTGAAATGAGAGAGAATGAGAGAGGAGATCGAGAAAAATTGAGCTTTTATCTTAATTATAGAGTTTTATCATCTCTTAATTCAGTTTGTTGAAGCATTTAGAGCTCAATTTTTGTTGGTAATGGTGGTTGGGAGCTATTGAAGAAGATTGCATTTTCGTAATTATGTGTGAATCTTTGTGTTATTATTTTTCAAACCCAGCTACCAGACTTCGCAGGAGAAGTCTGCGCTAGGTATTTTGTGAAAAAAGAAGTTTGGAAGGGTATTTTAAGGTATTTTGAAAGAAAAGAGAAAAGGGATTTAGTTTTGGAATTGACTTCAAATAAGGTTCTAGTTTAGCAAGAAGGCCTTATATCTTATAATGCATAGAACAATGAAAATACACAATTCTTTTTTTAATTTTGGAAATTAAACGCATAATAAAGATAAAAGAAGCACGGGAACGAATGACGGTTTCTAATTCACAAAATATTAGAATGTTTAAATAGACATTTACGACTCTTAAAATTATATAGTTTTTAAACAGACACCATACTGTTTTTAGTCTAAATAAAATATATACATGTTGTTTGACAATTAACAACGCGAAATATCAATTAAACGAGATAAGTTTAGGCGAAATTATAAACGAAAGGGTTTTTTACTAAAATCTCTTATTTGAGGGGTTTGTCCATTAATAATTCAGTTGAAAAAATTTAAATAGGCCGACTAGTATTTAAAGGGTTTTCCATTAAAATTTCTTAGTTGAGGGTTTTTTTTGTTAATAATTTAGTTGAGAATTTAAAATTGCATCAGCCGATAATTAAAGATTTTTCCATTAAAATTCTAAAATAAAGTAGAGGGATAAATTAATTCTGAAGAAATTAATGAATAACTAAATGATTGTGAAAATATTGTAAAATGAGTAGCTTTTAAAGTATAACTTGCGTAATGGATACTTTTATATAGTCATTTGTTAAAGAGATGGGTACTTGTTGAATCAGATCCATTTTGTGGCGAACGAATTTGAGGTCTGTGAATTTCGTTTAGTGGCAGTTTCGGCGAATTCTAGAGGCAAGCAATGGCAAAGAGTGTAACTCGTGATTGGAGATTTCAGTCGTATATGGCACTTAAAGGGACGGCTTCACAATCAAGTGCAGAATGAGGCGAGGATGTGATACTTTCGTCTTCGTTTTAATTTTATGTTAGTCGTGTTGGAAATCTTTTTTGACTAAATGGTATTAGACCATTTTTCGATGGATTTTCCGATGGAGACTTTCATCGAGTGACCGGTTCGTATGTACGATAGATTCGTCGTCGCGAACATTATTTGGTAGTGTATTGGAACGTCAAAAATAAAATTTGTTTAAATGAGAAATGAAGGTGCAAAGTGAGTAGATTAGAAAAGAAGAAAAACTTTTAAAACTTTGATTAAAGATCAAATGTTCCACTCTGAATATTAGAAGAGAAATTCAACTATACATAGACTGGTTTTGGGCTTTTGGAGAATTGAAAAATAAAAATATGAAATGGGTTAGCTATAATGTTGTTATAAGTTATAATGTTGGAATATAAATAAAAAATAAAATAAAATAAAACCAACAATTCATTTCCTTACGTGAAGGAATGAATAATAACTTTGATGTTGAGAATGTAAGGAGGGTGTATTGAACTTAACATTTTAGTAGATTTTGTAGGATTTTAATATTTTAGAATTTTGAGATATTTGAATTTTGAGATATTTGAATGAGTTTTTATGGGATTTGATTATTTGTTAGAGTTTTTAAGAGATTATATTTTAAAAATGATTTGGGATTTGATGAGATTTTATTATTAACTTTGGGTGATTTTAGTATACTTTTAAAACAAGAAAAGGAAACAACATTTTTTGAAATATGATTCTTGTCGAGATATTGAAGCATGTGACTTTTGTCTTTTGTGCTATGTGAATCAATATGACTTGTTCGTTTATTCTCTCTTTGTTGCAAATAAAGATACGAGACTCTCTCGTTTCTCATCTTATGAAGAAACTGCACCGCCTCTTTTCAAACACTTTATCAGCATATGTAGATGGAGGGCCCGTTCTCAAAGAGGATTCAGCAGCCAGAACTTCTTCCATCCATGTGAGCTCTTTTGCTAGCCGCAAAATTGCAGCTTTTGCAATTTCAAATACAAAATTTGCATCATCAACCCCATCACCAGCATCAGCCAAAGAAAACCTTGTAGCAGTGGCAGAGAATTCTTCAATAGCCTGGCGCACGGTTCGGAAATTTCCAGTTGACTTTGACATTTTTTCAGAATTCAGCATAATGTGACCATTACATCTGATGCCACGAGGCCAGTTACGTTTCGCCATTAGTGGAGTGTGGTTGTAGATGAAAAATGTCAAATGATTCTGAATAAGATCCTTTCCTGAAACTCGAAGATCTAGTGGGTACCAGTAGTCAAATTCCCGCTTCATCTGACTTAAAGACAGCTGATGGAATATCAGATGATTTTGGGTTCAGGCCATCAGAGAAGAGATACTCCCAAACTTCATCATTCATTTGCTAAGGACGGATCAAAGACTTGCTGCCTTTATACATGTCTCCGTCGTGAAAGATATGGGCTACTGTATAATAGGCCATATAAAGAGAAGAATCAGATAAGGATTCCACAAGGAACTGTTCATCCCAGGGAATACGAGTTCCTAGACCAAAAGACCGTGAGCAAGCCCACTGATTGAGCCAGCTCAAAGTATGCTCAAAGCCATGCCTTGTTTCTTCAGAATAGAGATTCATTTTTGATAAGCAATCCTCAGCCATTTTCCGCCATTCTGATTCGCCGTACGTTATGTACCACTGATCAGTAAGAGCCACAACACATTCATCACCCGATCTTGACATACTAATCGCTTAAAACGGATTTAGAAACGTGAATTCTTTAATAACGATTTCATACGGTTTTCTAAAAACGATCGTCAATGTTTCTGCGAACGATGTCTAGCGCTTCAGTAGAACGTTATAAACAAACGATATACATGACATAACAAACGATATACACGACATAAGAGAATTGGAAGTGATTTCTGAGAAGACCTTCTCGGCGAGTTTCGCGAAATAACTCTTTATCTGATCCTCACAATGATTTCCGCGAAAGCCTTTTGGCGAGTTTTGAACAAAACGTAAACAAGTGGTTATAAGAAGGTATTTTGGCGATATCCACATAAATATTTTAATTTAGCGAATTAATTTTTAATCGCTATTATTGAACTGCAGAAATTAATCTAGCGAATTGTTTTTAATTTTACAAATTTATTTACCGAATTAATTTTAATTTTGCAAATTAATTTAGTGAACTAAGCTATTGTGCCAAACAAGGTCGTGCCAAACAAGGTGGCACCTCAATCCTCCACTAGCTTTAAGAAGTAAGGAGAAATGAAGAAATTTGTTGGAAAATGCAACTAGTGTGGCAAGTTTGGTCACAAATCGATAGAATGTCGCAGCAAGGCTAAGGAAAGAATCAGGTCCATTTGACTGAAGAAGACATGTGTGCGGTGGTTATGACTGATGCAAACTCGATGGAGTCATAGTTTGGATATGGAGTTGATTTCGATTTGGATTTTAATAGATTTGAAAACTCTTTTACTTTTGAATAGAGAGATTTGAAATTCTTACTCCCATCTTGTTATTTGAAATATATTTACACATAAATTTGATCAAAAAAAAAATATGACACATAAAAAATTAGGTTTCACGACACATAAAAAACATACGACACCACTTGCTTTACTGTACGACAGGTAAAGCTTGAGATATATTGTCCGACACATAACCTATTTATAAGATATATTGTCCACTTATAAAAACCTATTACTTTATAAACCACTTGCTACATTGTCCGACTCATAAAAAGCATTCGACACCACTTACTCGAACTTGATAAGTAACTAGTTCTAATAAAACCTAGTGATAAAACCTAGTTCTTATAATGTAACGTTGATAAAATTTGATAAAGTAACCTAATGATAAAAATAAAGAGCATACGAACAATAAAATACGATTCTAAAGTAACGTAAATGTAATTTTACATTAAACACACACTTAACGATTAGTTATGTAGTAAATTGTGGTCCAAACTTTTTAGCTATTTATTGTGGTGTCATTATTATCTACAAGAATTTTTGGTCAAAATATACAATCAACAGATGAAAAAGAGTTGTTTAACCATCGACATGCATCCTTAAAAAACGTAGTGAAAATAATATTTGATATTTTTAAATCTTGATTTCTAATTTTAATACTTGTCGAACGGATAATTTTTTCGAAGAAAACGAAAGTGCAGAAGAAGTTATTGAAGAAATTAATGATAATAATGATGAGAGGCGGTAAATAAACACAAATTTCAGGCGGTAAATACACACAAATGATGAGAGTCTGGTAAGTATCTATGACAAATATGTGACAGTTTTTTCGTCACAATTTGTGGCATTTTTGTGACAAATTTTTCGTCATAAATTGTTTCTTTTTTGTGATTATATTAGAATCATCACTTTCATTTTTAATCGTCACAACAATTTGTGACAAATTTGAGACAAACTTAGAATTGTGACGATTTTATTGTGACATTCTAAAATTTGTATCAAATTCGTCACAATAAATTAAATGTAACCAAATATTAATATATTGTGACGACAATCTCTCCAACATACGCAAAATTCACAACACAATCTCCTCGTGTTGAAAGAACTACTGAACCTCTAGGGTAAATACACACAAATTTGTGCGACTTTAAGTTTCTACAAACTAGAGGCAGTAAAAATTATTTTGTAACTTTCGTAGATGATTGTACAAAATATTGCTACGTATACTTGCTATGGAGTAAAGATGAAGTCTTGGAAAAATTCAAAAAATATAGAATCGAAGTTGAAAACCAATTCTCAAAAGCTATTAAGATAGTTAGAAGTGACAAAGAAAACGAATTTGATATTTTGTTTAATGCATTTTGTCAGGAAAAGGGCATTATCCACTAGACAATAGCTCCCTATTCACCAGAATCAAACAAAGTTGAGAAATGAAAAAACCGAACTCTAAAAGAAATGATGAACGATATATTACATTAATATGGGTTACCCCAGAATCTGTTGGGGGGGGGGGGGGAAGCGTTTGCTCACCACGAACCATATCCTAGAAAAAATACCGCTTAAAATAACTTGCAATATGCCACATGAACTTTAGAAATGTACATTATCATTGTAAAAATACTTGAAAGTGTGGGGGTCCCTAGCAAAAGTTGCAATGCCACCTCCTAAGAAAATTCATAACTGGACCAAAAAGAGTAGATTGTGTTTTCATCGGATATGCGCATAACAATAGTACTTACCGGTTTCTAATACACAAGTCAAATATTCCGGATATCCATATCAATAAAATAGTTGAATCAAGAAATGCATCTTTTTAACACAGTTTCTATGTAAAGATAACAAAATCTAAAACGAACGCGTGAAGAAAGAGACACAATCACCTCTGCAAACAATGAAGCAAAAGATGAACCTAGACGCATAAAAGAATTCGTAACGAAAAATCGTTTGGTGAAGATTTTTTGATTGTTTTCTCTTGGAGAATTAACCGAGAATGATATATCATGGTTTTTACCCGTTTTTAGCCATGATATAGGTCTTTTTTTCAGAGTCCTACTAGTGTTTTTGTAGTCTTTTTGAGTCTTTTCAGGTTTTAGCACGTTTGGAGCTTAATTGGAGCTTATAGAGTACTCTCGAGCTTTTTGGCATCCGTTGAATAATTTCCCACCGATGGATTGAGCTCAAATTTGGATACAAGACAGATCAATGGATTAGCTTTCATTTGGAAGTGGTTTGAGGCTATTCTAACGGTGCGATCAAAAGTTATGCCAGTTTTCATGAAGACAGTCCAGTCTGGCGAGCATAGAGTCCTGGTGTCGACCGACACCAATCCAGTATCGATCGACACCGACTGCAAGAAAAGAAAACACGCGATTTTACAAGTTCGAAGATTTTGCAACTTGGCCCAGAAGATTCTATTATTTACAATTAAGTCCAGAACGTGTTTTAGCATTATATTTAGGGTTTTTAGCCACTTTTAGAGAGACTGAATTTTATTCATTATCCGGGTTTTGAGATAGGGAGAGAAGTCAGAAACTCTGTTCCTGAGAGAGAAGATTTCGAACCCTTGTTACTCTTTACTTTACTCTTTTATGCAATCTATTTTATTCATGATGTTTGCTTCATTCCCCATGTCTGAGTAGATTCCTTGTTAGGTTTAGGGTTATTCAAAGGTGTTTGATGAATTGTTAGGTTTATCTGAATTGATAGGAGAAATTCAATAGAATTCTTCATCTAGACTTGTGATTACTGCTTATTCTAGCTTCATGACCTAGAATATGATCTTAGTTTGTTTGATTGGCACGAAAGTGTGATTGATTGCATGAACTAGTGTTAGATGAGCAAAAGACCTATTCGCAAAGAAATTTGGTTTAGGATTTTGTGAAAAATTGAACATGATCTTTAAAGCTTGTTTGAATTCATAGGATTTGCAAAGAAATTTGGAATTCTAGGTTTAGACATAGATAATCTTCGCAGCGACGGTTGGTTGATTTTACATTTGTGTTTCAAGGTCAAGAACAATGCTTAATATCCTCCTGACATTCTATTTGATCTGCAATTGTGATTTACCAGAGAATTTCCCTAGACTTAGCGCTTATCCTCCATTGAATTTCACAACTTTTATATTCTGTTGCTTATTTCCTGCATTACTTTGTTCGCTTACCTTAATTCGAGTCTTAATATCTATTGAGTGAATTCTTGAGTCTTTGTGGTTCGACCCCTAATATACTGCAGCTACTGCTTTAGTACTCTTAGGGTATTATATTTGAGCATATCAAATTTTGGCGCCGTTGCCGGAGACTCTAAATTCACCATTAGATTTTAGATTAGAGTTTCGACTAAGTTCGTCGGTATCGATCGATACCCAGCTGGTATCGGTCGTAATTTTTTTAATTTTTGTTACTTACGTGTTTATGAATCTTGTGTTTCAGGAAAGCAAAGGAGACAGCAGAGATGAACAACCCATTGGTTCTAGTTTGTGATGAGGTTGGTGCTTACAGAGACCTAGAGGGTCGTTTGTACAATGAAAGAGGGCAACGTCTTGACGAAGAAGGAAACGTCATTGTCCCTCAAGTTGTTGTTGACGTGCGAGCTGCGCGCGGGAATGAGGGGAACGATGTGGTTAATCGTGCTAGGACGATTGGTGAGTACAACAGGCCTGATTAGTTCTATGCCAATCAAGCAGCGATTCGTGTTCCTGCGTTTCAGAGGAATGACTTTGAGCTGAAACCTGCATACTTCACTCTTGTGGGTCAGCATCTTTTTCATGGTCTTCCTCATGAACACCCTATGGATCACATTGAGAGGTTTGAAGACTTGGTCACTAGCATCAAGTACAATGGAGTGTCCTATGATTTCCTCTTCTGTAAGCTTTTCCCATACTCTCTTGCTGGGGATGCAGCTTACTGGCTGAAGCAGTTGCCTCCAGGATCGCTGAGCACCTGAGAAGAGACGAAGAACGCATTTCTGAACAACTTCTACGACGATGCGAGATCCAAGGAGTTGAGGGACAAGATCTCCCAGTTTTCTCAAGGAGCAACAGAGGCATTTAAGGCTGCTTGGGTGAGATTCAGATCTTATCAGAGAGACTGTCCACATCGCGGGTTCACACAGGTTCAGTTGCTGGTTATCTTCTTCAAAGGGATTGACTGGAGGTATCAGATGGCCTTAGACGCCGCGAGTAATGAGAATTTCAACACCAGGTATCCTGACGATGCTTATGTGCTTATTGAGAACTTGGCGTCTAGTAACCAAGAATGCAGATTACGAGCGGAAGAAGCAGAACGGGAACATTGATGGTTCGCAGATTGCTGAGGTGCATGCGAAACTGGATTCGGTGCATAATCTTTTGATGGGCAAGCAGCAGAAGGCTGTACATTTTGCTGATAAGGTCGAGATTGTAGATGAGGTTGAAGCAGAGGATGTTAATTACATTGGTGGTACTGGTTTTCAGAATCAGCTGTATCAGTTCAACAACAACCGAGGATTCAAGTCTGATTTTGGAGCAAATTCCTTTGCCCAGAAACCGATGCAGAGCAGCGATTACACTCGCACCTACGGGAGTTCATCTTACCAGACTCCGCCGCCTAAGACTCAGGATAGCAATGTTGAATCCTTGCTTGAACATATTTTTGTGGGACAGCAGAAGATGACTTTTGATTTTAATGGGAAGATGGACGCCATGTACACCGATCTGAATGGAAAGATTGAAGCTCTCAACATTCATAAGAAGATGTTGGAAACTCAAATAACTCATACTTCAGCAGCTGTCAAGGGAAAGATGATTCATGCACACAATGAACACGTCAATGCAATCACCACAGGAGGTGATTTTGAACCTGATACGTCTGTATCGACTGACACCAACCCAGTGTCGACCGACACCAACCCAGTATCGACCGACACCATTACCAGTGTGAATCATTCATCCATCATAGGAGAAGGAGGTGGATTTGGAGGTGAGAGGGGTGATCAATCTGGTGGAAGCATGTGGAAGAACATAGAGTATAGACAAGATTGTGTTCTCTTCTTCATTAACAACTTCAATTTGGAGAGACAACATCTTAGACAAGACTTCTGTCGCAACAAGAAGGTTTTTAATTTTTCTTCTCTCTCTCTTTCTTTCCTTAGTATTTCTTTGTGATCAATGCATGGTGGTTTTAGATTAGGTTAAGAGTTAAAGCTCTTTGTGATCAATGCAATGGTGGTTCATTATATGTATTGAAGCTTGAGGCTAGTTAGACAATTATTAGTTAGCTTTTTATTAGACAAAGACTTTAAGCTCTTTGTGATCATTGCTTTGTGGTTTAGATTAGGTTAAGAGTTAAAGCTCTTTGTGATCAATGCAATGGTGGTTCACTATATGTATTGAAGCTTTTATTAATTAGTTTTTTATTAGGAAAAGACTTTAAGGTCTTTGTGATCATTGCTTGGTGGTTTTAGATTAGGTTAAGAGTTAAAGCTCTTTGAGATCAATGCTTGTCATGTCACACTTAAACCTAACCCTTCTTAACCACATAAACACAACCACAACTTCTATTTATTTAAGTGTTCATAACTTCTATACACAACCAAAACTAGATAATGGATTCCACGAATCCATATAGCAATTGTCAAGGCTTTGTAAACCTCTTAAATAGTCAGCAAGACAACCAATATGAGAGTTTCTCGTCTGAAGTGCCTCTGTTTAGTAGCCAACACACTGATGATCCAAGTGTAGGTGTTGAGGAGCGTAAAGAAAGACGGAAATGGACCCCCAAAGAAGATGTGGTGCTCATCAGTGCGTGGTTGAACACCAGCAAGGATCCAGTCATCGGGAATGAGCAAAAAGCAGTGGCATTTTGGAAACACATTCAAGCGTATTTTAACGCAAGTCCACAGCTCGCTGGTATGCAAAAAAGAGAGGCCTCTCACTATAAACAAAGGTGGGGAAGGTTGAATGACCAAGTATACAAGTTCGTGGGATGGCTACTTTTAAATGGCTACTTTTAGAATTCGTTTTACTAATTCGAACATTTTTTATTGACGAGCCACAGAAATTGCACCGATCAAAGCAACTAAAAGAATTATTGAAATGAGTTCAATAATCAAAAATAGAAAGTGTTCAGTTGGAACATGAAAACGTGACCGAGTTTCTCCTAGTTACTCTTCGGGACGCAGTGGAAGAAGGGAGGAGATTCGCGAACGAGGAAAGGGACAACATGTCAAGATCCAAATTCGAATTGGTTCCTGGTCCTGATCAGAGACCACTGTGTTCACGCCGGCGAAACAATTAGAAAATTACAAAAACGAAACCATTCTTTTTGAGCCTAGTTGAAGTTTTTTTACAAATGGATCAACCAGTTTTTTTAAAAGGCTGCAATGAAACAGAAATCAAGTGGCCAAAATGAGAATGACATTATCAAAGCGGCTCATGAATTCTTCTTCAATGACTACCAGATTAAGTTCACCCTAGAGCATGCATGGAGTGAGCTTCGTCATGACCAGAAATGGTGTTCTGCTTCTTCTGCTATAGATGGTGGAAGGTCGAAAAAAAGGAAGGCTGAGGAGTGTTCTGCACAGTCTTCAAGCTCCCAACCGGTAAGAGATGGAGAGGATGTAGCAATGGCTTGTCCTTCGGGTGTTAAGGCCTCAAAGGCAATCGGTAGAAGGGCTGCGAACAAGACAACCAGTGAAGGAAATGCACTGCAGGAGTTCCAGAGCATGTGGGAGATAAAACAGAAGGATTTGAAAATGAAAGAGAGGCTTTCTAAGAACAACTTACTTGACAGTCTCCTTGCAAAAACAGAGCCACTTTCTGATATAGAAATGGCTCTAAAGAACAAGCTAATTAATGACATGTTTTCATAAACTTAAACTCCCTTTAGCATTATGTGTTTTTTGTATTAACTATTATATGTCTTTTGATGTGTTTTGTTGTATGAACTTTGATGTGTTTTTGAATGAATTATGTTTGATGTGTTTTTGAATGAATGATGTCCCTGGATCAAAACTGAACTTGTTGATATAATAGTTGAACTCTTATGTATGGTCTTTGTATTGATGTTTTTCAGATGGGAGGTGATCTAGGGATTGATGTTTTTCTATTGGTTTGAGATCCATTAGGGATTGATCAGAGCAGAACAACAGCTCACCATTGAACAATCAAGTAGCTCAGCTTTGGAGCAATCAAGAAGGTAATTACTGTTAATAGTAATCAGACAACATCTCTGGTTTTCTCCATTTTGATTCTGTGAATGATGTTCTTCTTATGTCTGTTTTGGTTTGCTAATGTAACAGAGTATAGGAAGATGGTTGAGAAGCTCTACAAGCCTTTAAATGCATGATTCTCAATTTAAAGAAGATGGTTTGCTAATGTAACTGTTTCAATTTCTCAAAAATTGTTAATGATTTGTTGTTATTTCAAACTAAAACATAATTATTAATTTTTTATTATGTTAAGAACCCCTAATGGAGTTCTACCATTGGATCCAAAAAACAAACCTTTCTTAACACAAGGTTCTTAACTAAACTTATATAATTAAATATTACTTAAGAACCCCTAATGGGTTCCTGCAATAATCATGCTCTAAGTAGATTGATAAAGTTGGGTCATATATTGTTTATCTTCATAAAGTTGGTTTTCTAGTATTCTGTCATTTGATTCTATATTCAAAGGCACTGATCGAAGACATGATTTTTAGGAGATGAGCAAGTACCTCAGGGCCACTAGACTTTATAGGCCTTGCCACTCACAGACTCACTATCTTTATTTTCACAAATTCATTCCATTTATAACAGCGAAAATGCTACTTTCACGTTGAAGGACAAGAGCTGGGGTTAATGCGTGTAAACAAAGACCACAAGATATGAGTAAAAGAGAGATTTGGCAATAATACCTAAACAAATGCTCAAACCAAAGTGACAGGTCGCTGGAAACAAAAGAATATCACAAATGCTTGGCAGAGAGAAAAGATTTCTTAGTCATGTTTCTTGCTTTCAAACAGTTTCTCATACATATCGGATTTCTGCTTGCATGCGAACGATTTTAAACTCAAAAGAATTGAGTCGATCTCTTGTTCCTTCTTCTCATACACAACAAAAGCAATGAAGGCAATGGGAAGTCCTGTTGAACAAAGAACCACAACAACAAAACTAATTATTGTTGATGAATTATAAATTCTTAAGTCAGGGGGAAACCATAGTTTTGGCATGTAGTAAAACTAGACAAAGAGAAAAAGAGTACCTATAACAAATATGCTGTGAAGAGATATGGCTCCAGCGAAACTCAATGCTAACAAAACGAAGACCACCTATGACATTAGAAACACCAAACCGGTGTTACAATATTACTAACAAGGATGAGTTTTGTGACTGATTTATTGTCCCCATTTCTGCATCAGGTTGGTATGGAGATTTCGTAAAACCGGAAGATAACAAGTTCTAGGGGAAAATACCTTGAAAAAGAAGCTCCAATCATTCCCCTGGCAAAGAGATCTTAAACCTTTTACAGTGGTGTTCCATGAAGAGATCACTGACAATGAGAGGTCACGTGATGAGTCTTTCGAGAGGTGAAATTGCGATGCAGGAATCTTTTCAACTGTATAACCAAATCTGCAGAATAAGCATCTATATTCAGTTGCTCATAAACTGAACAGACAGCAAATGCTTATTTTATTTGTTCCTGATTGAAGAGCACAAGACACAGTGTTTCAAGAATGCTTGGCATGCATCTTTCCCTTCTACTGGGACATGAACATGGTGATAAAATTATGTGTTTCGTGAAACTGAAGATAGTATAGCAAACATTATACCTTCTAGTTTCCATTATCAGAGAACTAGGTTAAGGTAGTTCATATCGCACATACAATGAAAATCTATCAAAAGTTGGCATTTCAGGAATCTTACATTTTCTCTGGTAGAATGCCATGGAGAAACAAAAATACTGATGCTACCAATAGAGCCTTTGAAAGAGCAGTTACAATGGTAGACCCAGTTGCAACAAAGTTACAATAGATACTAATTAGAATGAATATGGCAATGAGAGACTGCTTTAAATCCTTCCAGAGAAGTGTATCAGCAACTGCAAAATCATGTCGTAACAAATGAATCAAGACCAGGGTTGATTTTTCTAGATTTGAAAATATTTGTCTAGTTTTACTAACATCCTAAGCCTCTACACAATAATATGGTAGCTAGCAACTTAAACACCACCATTATCAGGAGAGCCATGCAGATGTTGAAGTTTTCCTAAGATTTTTAAATAAAAGGAAAATGAAACAATGTGGGTCTTATCATGTGAGAGATAATCGGCTGAGAGGACAAGTATTCTAAATGAAATGCCATACCCTTTCTGCCTCCAAGGATCCTAGAAGCCTTCGATGAGCCTTCTCTTTTAGATTGACTTCCAGCTGTCAGGTGAGAGAACGAATCAATCGTCCTCCGTATACCTTCCTGCAGGATCAAGGCATGCATTATATAAAGAATGATAAAGGGCTTCATAGATAGCCATACTTGATACTCTGCATCCAGACCCAGTAGGTATGGAATAGAGATGCAACAAATACATCTCTGTTTCAAATCAAATAATGTAGAACCTGAAGTGGCACCACAGGAGCATAGCCTAGCCGGTCCTTTGCTTTCGTAGAATCAAAACTTCTGCTGCACGAGAGCAGCCGAACTCTTGAAGGTGTTAGTTGTGGTACTTTCATCCCATATGGTCCCAATAATTTATATGTCAGTTCAACCAGATGCGCAATCGGCATCATGACAAACACAGGGATCTTTATGCTTGGCCTGCAAAATATAATACATTAGGAAGAACAGTAAACAATATGGCTTTTGTGCGGTGTATTCTTTCCTAAATAAGCAAAACCGTCAAAAGCTTGTAAAAGGTCAGAGACCTATATCCCAAAGAAAATGGTTTACATAAAATCAGAAACACTTGTCAGGCACAAAAACGTAAGCAGAAAACATTGGGTATACTTAATTATTTTGAACTATTCTCTTATACAAACATTATTCTCTTCCTATATCGAAGGTCAGAAATAAATCAAGATCGAGACGCTGGACACTGTTTTATTCCCTCGAACTGAAATAGCATTTCTGTAAAATATTGCTTTCTGATAATCTTATATACCTCAATTCATTACATCAAAAGTTACTCATAATGCAGACTTAATTAATTACTACTTCCGACAGAAGGACAAGTCAAGATCAACTCAAATACCATGCCCGACCATACATAAAATAAAACTGGGATGTGTCTTTCCCCTTCATTGTGTATGGAAAGATCTTCCAAGTATAAATCAAGAAAATGTGTCAGCTAAAAAAAAGCAAAATATAATACCTCTCGTAGCCAAGTCCTTCAAGAAGCTGTGACATAAATTCCCAAAATTTAATTGGCTCCATGTTGGTAATGAAATATGCCTGTAAATCCATAATATGTCAGGTCAGTTTAAAAGTAGGATTCTCCTACAACGTCATAAATAGATTATGATCTGACTATGCGCTTAAATTAAATTTATATTCAAGGGATTTAACTTCAATTCAAATACATCTAGAAAAAAAATTAGATCATTATCTTAAGAATTTGGGTAAACAACTCAAACGGATCTATCTCCGCTAAACACAACAGAAGAGAAAAATAATTCCAAACGAAAAACCCGCAAGGCTCTTTGAAAGTTCACATAAAATTAGAGTGAACACAGTTTCTGTCTCAGTTTTCATGGTATGTCTAAAACGTTTCTGATGCTTTAGGTATGCACGAAAATGCCTTCCTTAGTTCAGTCCAGTTCACCAAATGACGACATTCATTTTAAACATTTAGAGCCAGAAAACAATTGATACCAAAAATAAAATGAGATGCAACTGAGACCAAACTCCACTTTAGAAAACTACGGCATGGAATCAACTGAAAACAAATACCTGTCCTGCAGCTTTTATAGAAACATCTCCTCCTGAAGCTAGAGCACGCTCAGCACAAACATGGGCATGAGCAACATTCTCAACGTAAGTGAAATCATATAGATTATTCCCATCACCTATAATAAACTGGACATTAAAGAACCAGAAAACAGTCGTATCAAATATAAAATTTATGAACGATTTTATGTCAAAGAAGAAATCAAAGCAAACAATGCATCTTAACCTATTAAATTCATTTACAGAGATCCCTGATCATATAAAATACCTCTTAACTAGCAGCACACCATTTCTAAGAGAGATAATTCCAATGCACATAAATAGCAGAAACCTAAAAAATAATGCCAGATAAAGACCAAATAAATTCCTTCTATGCAAAGCCATATTTCTTAAATAGGAAGGAATATTGCAGCGCGCAACCAGAACCCTCATCAAGTACTCATACAAATGTTCCTTTCCCCATCCTTAGTATCTCGTGTTAGGCTACTTTTAAGACCACTGCATATATGCCACCTAGTTTAAGTTTCCAAAGAAAATCCCACATCTTAATACTATCCTAACATAAAGAAAGTTCAGTCCTCCAGATGTTTAGCTTAAAGCTTCAAATTAACAAACTCGCGAAGTCAAAACCCAAAACTCCAGGTGAAAGAAACATAAACTATTCTCTCTACGCTCTACTGTAACTGATAGATTTCACATTTATTGCTTTTATGGTATATTTGTTTTCTCTCCATTCCATGTGGATCAATCTGTGGAGTCAATTATCCAACTTCTGAGAAAACTTTATAGTACAGAGCTATCTACAAAATGTCTAGCATATAATAATATGTCAATAAAGGGCCAGATGCCTCGTCAGAATAACAAAAGTATCAATAGAGGAGAGAAGAGGAAAGGTAAAAAGGAAGGTAGGCATCAAACAGAGGGGCAAAGCGATAGACAAAGAAAACAATCCAACCTTAGATTTCCCAGCCCTAGCAGCAGCAACAAGTGAGGGAACCAATAATCTATCACCGGGACCAAAAATACTGCTTGGACGTATGCAACAAGTGAGTAATTCATTTCTACCATTCGCCTTCATGATCAGTTCTTCTCCTTCAGCTTTAGTAGCTGAATATGAGTCATTGTGCTGAATAGATGAAGAATATATTAGTAACCAAGCTCCAAAACAAGTATAGAATCATCAGAGTTTCATATAATCTTATTAAAGCCATAGTTATGTACCACAATAGAAAGACAAAACAACAAAGTCAAAGGCACCAGTTATAGAAAACGGAAAACACAATCAATAAGTTAACACCAAAAGAGTAATTAATACCTTGGTTGGGTAAGCCATTGATTCACTACCATTCAAAATACTATGAACACCATCAAACACAACACTCGGAGAGCTCGTGTAAATAAGCCTCTTTACTCCAACATCAACACAAGCATCAATTACATTTTGTGTCCCTGTAGATTAAAAACCCAAAACAAGGAAACATAAACACAAGAACTAACAATTTTTTTATTTGACAGAAACAAAATTTGCAAAATTGAAGTTTCTATCAACCTTGAACATTCACTGAATAATGAAGCTGGTGATTGTTGATAGAAGAATCCGGAGCTGCCATGTGAAACACCACCTCAGCTCCCTGAAAAGCTATGGAAACAGGTAATTACAAAAAAAAAAAAAAACAAATCCATAGATCTCAAACTCGAATAATTATCCATGATTTGTGATTAAGAACCTTTGACGACTTGAGATTTATCCCTGAGATCAGCGGAGAAATATTGAACACGACCAGATCTCAATCCTTCGCCCAGAACTCCGTTCTCTTCCTGAGGATCAAGCATTATCGCCGGAGCTAAATCGGCGATACGGACACTAAACATTTCGTAGCGTACGAGCATTTCAACAAGATGCCTCGCCGCGAATCCTCTACCACCGGTAACAACGCACCATCGCTCCGCCTCCGTAACTTCCGGCGTCATGTCTTCTCCGGCAGAACAATGAATGGATCACCTTCGAGAGAGCTTGTAAGATCGTCTCAGCCTCTCAGGAGAACAGTGCTTTGGTGTGTGATGCGCCCCACACCTTCTCTTCAAATTTTTTTTTTTTACTATTTTAATAATATTGGGCTTTCGAATTTTTACAAGTTTCTGTTTAATTTTAAATCCATATGATTTTTGGAAATTTTAAAATTTTAGGTTAGTGTTTGAGTTAAATTAAATGAAAAGTTTTTAAATTTGACGACCGAAAATGAAAAAGGTGAGTTTTCAAACTCTGTGAAGTTAGAAAAGGCAAAATTTAGAGATTATTTTAATGGGTTGGGTTGGTATTCTCCTTTAAACAAGACGGTTAAAATAAAATTTAGCGATTATAGAGAAGATAGTTAACTAAATGCGGTTATGGCAGAAAAAAGAAAAAAGTTAAGTTTGAAAAACCCAACATAAATTTGTTGTTATGATTGGTATCAAGCAGTTGAATGGTAAAAATGTTATAAAAATAACATAAAATAAACTAAAATATAAATAATATTCAAAAATTCATTATTTTTTTCATTTAAATTATATTATAATTCTGACTATGAGTACATACATAACTCAAGCGAATTGTGAGAGACAAAACTGGAAGGTTACAAACCTCCGAAGTCAAAAGACCAACAAAACATACACAAAAGATAAACAAAAAACGAACAAAAACTACAAACCACGAAAAAATAGAGCTGCACCATATGATTAACCCCGAGTAACTGGACTTGAATAGCAACTTGAGAGGCGACATGAGTAACAAGATTGAACCGCGAAACTTGACGAATAAAGACTGATGCACTTACTCACAACTTTTAGTCCAACATTACACATCAAGAGGATACTATTGGATGTGATGCAAATATATGACAATCCACAATTCTAGCAAAAGACAAACCTAACCCAAAAAAGTGGATGAAACGATACATTCGTTTTTGGGAAGATGAGGTAATCGTTCGAAAATTCAACCCAAAACCACCAAAGAAAAATAAATGAGACGAAACACCAACGAATTTCATAAATCACATTCTCGTTGAATACAAGCAAACCATATAAGAAAAAAAAAAAGAGAAATACCCTCCAATATCACAAAAAAAGTTTTTCTTTCCAAAAATACCACACAAAGACAACCCTACCCTTATACTTATAAACATATTACCCTAATACCATAAACACTATATTCTCATTTTATTATGATTAATGGATCATTAGGAGATAAAATAAAACAATTATCAAAAAAAATAGAAAAATTATCAAAAGAAATAGAAGTAGTAAAATGTACAATTATAAATAATTATTGTAATAAAAAACCTATAGAAAATGATTTGGATAATGCTAAGAAAAAAATATTAGAACTAATAAATAATTATCAACATTAAATCAAAGAAAAAGAAAAACCTATATTAGATTTATCATCTATTATAGAAACACTTCAACGAATAGAACTAAAACAAAATATTATTTGTTTAACAAATGATGAATTACAAATATTATTAGACAATAAACAAAAAGCTTTAATAATACCCGAAAAAGAAGATATATTTATAACAAAACCAGTTTATAGATGACTGTAAAGACACACTAGCGCTACAGCTAGAACATATTGACAAACTTATGCCATCTCTTGATACAAAGGGGGAAGACGATATAAATAATAATAATAACGTAAATCAAAAACATTTTTCAATTAAAGAACAAAACGATGATACAAATGAAATAGTTTATGAATATGAATCTGAGGATGAAAATCCATATAATATAGACAATGATAATCCATATGACTATCAAAATCCTAACTATGTCAAAACCGAAGAAGGTCAGACTAGTGGTGGCAAAAGAACTAGGGAAGATAATCCTTATTCACAAGAATATTTTTCAACAAAATTTAGAAAAATATCAAATCAATACATACCTAAGATAAACTCAGACACACAAAAAGACACATTAGATATAGATTGTGTAGAAAAACCTGAAAAAGTTATTACTGCATGGTATAGTACACAAAAATTATTAATTGCATTAAAGGAAGAATTAAAATTACTAAGAAACAAGATATATTTAATTATACAATACATAAATCAATAGGAATTGCAAGACAGTATTTGGCATCATTACCTATAGAAACAGAAACCGTATTAATAAACGATTCGACCTCTAATATAAATTTAATAGATAACATATACAAATTACTGTTAGTAGAATTTGTAGGAAAAAACACAGAAAAAAAATCAGCTGTAATTCAAAAGGCTTACTGGAAATTAATGAATTTAAAAATATGTAACATGTGTTATGTAGACAATTATATACTAGATTTGACCCCGCGGTACACCGCGGGTCGATTTTTTGTTTTTATGTTTAATTCAATTTTTTGTTGTAATTTAAAATTGTTGGTTTAATTGTAATCGGTACACTGCGAGATAATTTTATCTAAATCAACATTTTCTTTTGACATATCTAGTATTTTAGTATTGTTGGAATTAATAAATTACTAAAACGAAGATTTAACCCGTGTTATAGCGTCGGATAAATGATATATTATTGTCGATTCAAGCCCGGCATTCCATATAAGATGTTGAATTATTTTAAAAATTTTATAAGTTTAAAAATTCATCATATTTTATATTTTCTCTGAAGTTTAAATATATCAATAATAATACTTAAATATAAATTTTGTTGTTCTCATTTTTTTGGTTGAGTTTCTTAATTATTAATTAACTTATATTTATTTAACTATTAATTTAATTATTAAGAATATGTGTAACAAAAACATATATTAATGTTATGTAATGTTTGATATTTAAACATAGTTTGTCACTTTGCGTTTAATTTATATTGTCTAAGGTATTTAAAATTAGCAAATACATATCATAAATATAATGTATTAGCCATAATTGAGGTTTAGATTTTTTTTGATTTTAACATATATTTTAATATCCGAAAATAATAGTTAATATATTTTAAATATCTTGAATGAAAGATATTATGTTTTAGGGAAAATACTTAAATTGTTATAAATCAAGATTCCATATAAAAAATCGAATTCATGATAAATAATGTTGTTATAGGAAAAATTATATTGTTAAGATGTTATGAAAAGATTGGTTTAGATTCTGATTTATAAGTTTAAGATATAAGGTTTTTAAACATACCAAAACTGGATTAAACGATTAAATTCGAATATTAATGGTTTATTCCTTTTTATAGTACACGATTCCGTAACATTAGAGATGTTAAGATTTAAAGAATATTTACTCTATGATTTTATGGCAAGATATTTTTTTTCTTAAAATCGAATAATAGGTTGATGAGATTAAGGGCCAAGATTTAAAAACCACACATGAATTAATGGTTATGATTAAAACATCTTAGATCACGATGAATGACTTAGATTTAAAGTAAAAACATGCGAGTTTATCCGAAAAAGAATCTGGATAATCCGATTGGTGAATCTTTTGAAATACATTGTTACCCTTAATGAGTTCTCTCCATTTGTTAATAACTATAATGACATTCATTGTAATTGTTTACAAAACATAGGTTTGAGTAAACAAAACTGTTGCAAAAACAATATTGGAATTTTTTTGTAATTTAACATTGTTGTTTTAATTGTAAATTTAGCTATCAAGATTTTTTTTCAAGTTTACAATAAAAAGATGTGTATATTAATTACGTAGTTTAATATCATATAATATTTGATTTTAAAAACATAGTTTCTCAACTTCTAAAATAAAATATAAGCTTACATGTTTAAAATTAACAAATGGAGATCACAAGTATAATGTATGAACCATACCTGAAATTTAGTAAAAGACAATATAAAGAAAATAAAAAAATAATAATTTGACAAAAATAATAATATAGATGGTTGGTGTTAACAAATTAATAAAATGTGGATTTAACTCGTGTTGAAGCGCCAGGTAAATAATATATTAATGTCGATTCAAACTTGTCTCGTCATATAACGCGTCCCTTGTTATTTTTATTTTTTTTAAGTTTAAATATTCATATTATTTTAAACACTTTATTAAGTTTAAATATATTAATAACAATATTTAAAACTTTTTAAAATTAATATTATTATATTAGGTATAATTAAACAGCTCACCTAAAAAACCGAATTAAATTGGTTACAAACTTTGAAATACGAATGCTTGTTAAGTTAAGCATCTTGCTCATTAGTATTTAGATTCATTTTTGTTTTATTGATAATATGGTTATGAATCATTGTCTAATTATTTTAGCCGATGTAGAACGTTGAACACAAACTTCTTTTTTCATAAATTAAGTAATATATGTCCGTTAAAAAAATTAAATCAATAAAACCCTTCTTGTAGCGTCGAGTTAATAATATATTAATATCTATTCAAACCCGTACATCCATATAACTTTTTCCCGTGTTATTTTTTTTTTTATAAGTTTAATATTTTTAAAAATATGATAATTTGAGTAGACGTTTTCAACTTTTTTTTTGGTCTAAAGACATTGTCATCTATATATTAAAATTCATGTCATATCTATTTGAAATTTTTATGGATTTGATATCTGTTAATATCATTCATTGGATATCTTTTAATATCATTCATTGGATAACACTCCTTAAATTGGCTCCTTTGTCATAGTTTTAAACAAAAGTATACACCACAAACGTACATGCCAAACATATAAACTATTGTCAAAGTTGTCACTTCTCAGACGTGCTTCAATCTCTTCATCCTCGGTTGCACTGACCGACCAACCCTAAATGCAAATTTCACTTTTCGTCACTGAGCCAAGACTATCTCCTTTTCAAAACAAAGTTGAACAGAATCATCCAATGGCAAAACCGGAGATTTGTGCAATACAAGACATCAACACCCGACAGCTCCTGCATTTGGCTGAGATGCTTGACTATCCATCTCAGCAAATAAATGGCTTTTCTGAAACTAATTCCTCAGCTGACCACAAGAAACACTCACATAAAGTCCCCTTGTTTGCCTTAAGCTTGCGGTTATCTTACGCGACTCAAACGCAGCTGCAAATGCTAAGACCTGCACATTTGTGTAATAAAAGCGATAAGGGACTTATTTATATGTACTTTTATTGAGGTTTTGAATCTGAATCTGAATCCAAAACCAAACCAATAACCGAATGCATGACTTAATGGCTATTAACATACCACTTTTTGTAAGGTCGCTTGTACTCTGATCCTTTTATTGGGTGGTAAGGTATCAAATTTACATGATAAGTTTTATCCCATTCACGAAGTAGCTCTGCAAGTTCCACCACATGCTCAACTTGATCATATATTATACAACTAAAATTTGCAGAGAAACAAATCATATATATTAACATCCTAGTTTCCAACTTACTGTTCTATTAGTGTTTCAAACATGATTTTTTTTTTATGGTCAAGTCTTTATCTTGGCTTGCCTAGTTGCCAATTACTTTACAGTGCATATATACTTAGCAAGAACTTTGTTCATTTTTCATTTCTGCCAGAACCATGTAGAAACAAAAAATGGCTAATGGTCGATGTTACCTTGTTCAAAGAACGATGAGCATCAAGCCATCAAGTACTGACTTCAGGTTCAACATCGGCTCACCCATTCCCATGAAAACCACATATGTCACCCTATGCTTGAACACGTCCTCAATAGCCAACACATTGACATTTAAAATTACACTTGTAAACACAAGCCACATTAACAATCATACTAAGAATTCTTATTTTGGGTCTCAAATGGGAACATACACCTGTTTCTAAATACAGATGCATATGTTTACCTGAAGCAGTCCATGTGACAGAGAATATAAAGTGATTTAGTTGAGGAAGGACAAAAGAATTATCAACTCGAGCATTCTTCCAGCTATTAAAGCTAGCTTTCTAGCAACTGAAGAAATCCCCAATAAAAAAAAAAGACAAAGGTCAGATTTTTAAAATATGTACCTGGAAAGAATAGGAAGAATCCTCACGATTGAGATCATGCATTGATTCGTGATAGTGTGTATCAAATATTTATCCTCGAATGCAGTCTAAAGGCACTAACTTCGGAGTTTTTGCTTTATTAGTTTGCCTTGTAGCGTCTTTATTTTCGGTTTCATCATCTGAAGATTATGATGCATCAGAATCACTGTTCTCGTCATCATCTAATACAGCTTCAAAGCGTTCTTCTAAAAAAGAAGGTGTCTTCTTAGTAGAAGCAATAGGGTGTAGGACTCCATATTCATATGATTCTGTATCAATTTGGAAGTCCTGAAAAATAATAGGAGATTTCAAGACTCGGGTTAATACGATGTGAAGTAGTGCAACAAAAAGAACAAACACAAAACGTAGAAAAGAATTCCAAAGTTCTCCAGATTTGCTACATCAAACTATACTTGTAACAAATTATGGAATCACGATTTTTGGTTGAAAATTACAACCAAAATTACAAAAATATTGTTTAATTACGAAATCACATTTTTTGCCGAAAAATTACAAAATCACGTTTTTTGCAGGAAAGTTACAGAATCATGTTTTGGCCGGAAAATTAGGGAATCACGTTTTTTTGCAGAAAAATTACAGAATCACATATTTGGCGGGAAATTTGTCAACACGTATTTTTAGCGGGAATATTACGGAATCATTTTTTTTGCAGGAAAATTACGGAATCACGTTTTTTGGTTGAAAAATAACGGAATCACATTTAATTCTATGATAAAATGTAATTCCGTAAATTTCACGCAAAAAAGTCATTCCATAATTTTTCCGCACAAAATACAGGCTCACAATTTTTCTGCCAAAAAACGTGATTCCTTAATTTTTCTGACAATAACGTGATTTCGTAATTTTCTCGCCAAAAAACGTGATTCCGTAATTTTTCAGCCAAAAAACGTGATTCCGTGATTTTCTCGCCAAAACGTAATTTCTTAATTTCCTTGATAAACCATATTTAATATTCATAATTTTTATGATTAAATTATAAATTCTGTTTTAACTTTTCTATTTTAAATCATTATGTTGTAAAAGAAGACAAACTGACTAGGATATATTCAAGTGTTGTCTAATATTTCATAAAATACCAACGTCAGCAAGACAGTGGCGCCTAGTCAGCAGTACAGTGACGCCATGTCAGCAGCACAGTAACACTGTTAAGTTAAACCGTCAAAGTCAACAAAATGTGGTCATAACTCGTTTAAACTTTGTCATGGGGTTACACCTCGAGATGATACTTTACATGGGGCTAAACATTGATAATTTATATGGGGCTAAACCGTGTAGATACGGACTTAATACAAAGTTTTTAGAGGGCTACACCCCGACGACCTCATTCATACACTAAACTACAAGGATATCTCCTTGCAGACAACTTCGCGACTCATTCGCATATTCACACAACCATTATTTTACCACATATTAACATGGTTCACATAACTACGCAATATGCAGAAAACTATTCATTTTCACTATCTATCTCTATTATTATATTTATCATTCATTTTCCTATGTTTATACGAACTATATCTATTTATTTATTATAAAACATAATTATATATATATATATATATATACACACAACAAAAAATATTTTTGGCTTAACCTTAAACTAAATAAATATCTAAATATATTTACATAAGAAAAAAGCACAACATTGTTCTCACCATAGCAAATTGGTTCTGAATTCACGGGTAAACTGGCAAAAATGGGAATCCGATTCAATATCAAACCTCAGTCTGCATCGGTTTTAAATTAACCGGTCAATGATTAAATTATTATTATTATAATCTAATCTAATAAACCTAACCAAATTTCAAATCCCAATTGTATTTATTTTAGTTTTCTTTAATTAAATTAATTAGAACCAGTTTAATAATTAAACCAAATCAATTCTCATAATTTAAGAATAACATCCAAAACCACACCACCATCCAATTGTTGAAAATTAAGTTTGGTTGAGAACTTAATTAAATTAGGATTCTTATTTATCGTTGGTTAAGGGATGATTTAATAATTAAGCAAAACAAACCCAATAATTCCAAATCCACAACATTCTCTCTTCACACAATCCAGTTCCTCGAGCCCATGATATTATAACCCAGTTCACAAAACCAAAACAAACCCAAGTCTCGATCTAGCCATTTCATGTGATAATGGTGCCTTCGATTCACTAAGCCCAAACTAAATCACTATAATTTTGATTAAACCAGCCCACGATAACTAACAAAACAATTGTGACCCTTTCGGTTTAATAACAAATCAATTGCATCGTGTGTCTCAGTTGGTTTAATTAGTTTAGGTTTTCGTTTATAGTTAAAACCATACAACAACACAGACACGGGAGAGACGCCGTCGAGTACCTTCTCCGGCAAATCTTCTCGATGGTTTTGGTCGACTGCTCGAACGACCAAGGCAACAACTCGACGGAACAGATCTGCAACAGTATGCCATCGCAGTTTCAAGCTCCAACAATCGAAACAAAAAAATAGCACGAGGTGATTCACGTTACCTCTCTAGCGAAGGCGGTTCACATGACGGCACAACCTTGTCACGATGACAGTCTCCGGTGGCTTGAGTATTGCTACAACGGTTCATGAACAATGAGTAGTTAACCTCGATTCCAAACGATAACAAAGAGAGAAGAACTCGACCAAGGTTTCGAGAATTACGGTTCACGGCGGCTAAGGGTTTCGGTGACGTGTTTCGGGATATGTATTTTCTTTCTATACACATGCGGAAAAATACGATTTCACGCGGATTTAACTTGTTAAAGGGCTCGGTTTGGACTTCTCAGTCTAATGGCGAAACCAGATCGTTACAATTCTCCCCCTCTACAAAGGAATTTTTCCCCGAATTCGACCCGTCATCCCGTCCATCTCTTCGGTCCTTTAAGAGATCAGGATTGTCTGTCTGCATTTGTTCTTCTGATTTCCAGGTCTCTTCTCTGATTCCGTCTCTTTGCCAACATACCTTGACAGACTTAATTATTTTTCCTTTGGTTTCCATTTTCTTAGGGTCCAAGATTTCTACCGGCGTACTCAATACCGTCAAATTCCGATTTAAATTAATCGGCAGACTTGATAAAACCAACTCTGGTTTTCTGACAATTTTCCAATTTTCCGGGAACTGACACGTGAAAATATAATGGAAGCTAGATAGCTCTAGAAGTAAAGTCAAACGATAAGCTTTTTCAACTTCCGGTTTTTATCTGCTCCTCTGAAATTCCTCATTTTTAGGTATACTTCATCACCAACAACATATTTCAAATCTTTATGGTGTTTGTCTGCCTAACTCTTTTGTCGGTCATGAGCTTCCTTTAGCCTTTTCGAAGCAATTCCACCTCTATAGTCTCCTCAACTTTTTTTGGCTCCAAGTCCTTACGCTCACCTACTTCGATCCAACAGAGCGGAGTGCGACATAACCTACCGTACAAAGCCTGATACGACGGCATTCCTATGCTAGAGTGATAACTGCTGTTATACCCATATTCTACCAATGGGAGATACTTAATCCAGTTTCCTTCCTAGTTAAATACACATGTCCTCTATGGGGACGATACGATGTGCTAAGGCGTACCTTTGTTCCCAAGGCCTTCTGAAAGGCTTACCAGAATATAGATGTAAACTTTGTATCTCGATCTGAAACAATGCTTACTAGCACTCCATGCTTCTTGACAATCTCGTCCAGATATAACTACGTTAAAACATTTGCACTGTCTGTTTTCTTGATGGGTAAGAAATGAGCAGTCTTGGTGAGTCGGTCAACGATCACCCATGTGGCATTCTTATCGCCAGTGGTCGCTGGCAGCCTGGTGACAAAATCTATTGTTATCATATCCCATTTCCACTCAGGTAAGGACAAATTCTAAAGTAGACCACTCGAAATGTGGTGCTCCGCTTTTACTTGCTGACATGTCTGATATTTCGATACCCAAGCAGCCACATCGCGTTTCATATAATCCTAGGTGAACCGAAAAACGTGAATTATGAGCATGTGCTAAGATCTCATCCTTCTGACCCTTATTATTCGGCACACTAATTTGGTTCTTATACATGCACGTACCATTCTCCGCGGTATGAAATCCCTCCACATTGTTGTCTAACATTTTCTTCAAATCAGCATCTTGTTTCTGTGCCTCACTGATTCTCTAGAGTAAGTCAACCTGATTCACGGCTTCTAATCCCACAACATCCTCTCCAGCTGAGGTTGCACAGATACTTCGACTACATAAGATACATTCCAGCTCACGTATATCTTTTTCTCTCAAGACATCATTCTTACGCTTACTCAATGCATCAACTACCAGATTAGCCTTTCCCGGGTTGTAAGCAATTTCTAAATCATCCGCTAACAACTCCACCCATTTCCTCTGCCTGAGGTTAAGATCTGACTGAGTGAATATGTATTTCAAGCTCTTATGATCGGTAAATACTCGAATATTTTCTCTATACATGTATGTCTACCAAATCTTTAAAGAGAATAAACTTGCTGCTAACTCCAAGTCATGAGTAGGGTAGTTAATTTCATGCGGTCTCAGTTGTCTCGATGCATAATTAATGACCTTCTCATCTTGCATCAACACACACCCTAATCCCGATCTTGATGCGTCTGTATACACCACATATGGTACTTATGTCCTTGACAGTACTAATACTTGAGTTTCTGTCAGATGTCTTTCCAAAGTTAGAAAACTATCCTCATAGGCTTCTGTCCACTCAAACTTCACATCTTTCCCCGTGAATCGAGTCATCAGCTTAAGTATACTAGCAAATCCTTTAACAAACTTCAGTCAGTAACCTGCTAATCCAAGATAATTACGGACCTCGATAGAATTCCTAGGCGTTGGCCAATTGGTTATCAATGCTAGCTTTTACGAGTCTGATCCACTAACACTCAAATCCTAAGACGACTAGCACGAGAAATCCAATCTCTATCAGGACTGCTTCTCAGGTCAGAACCGGTTTGACATAACCTAGAGCTATGATACCAATTTGTAACACCCAAAATTTACTTTGACCATACGGCATGTCGGATAACTTATAAATAAATTAATTTCATACTAAACTGGAAATAACCAATAACTTCCATGAAACAAACTTAAACGTTTTTTGATCCTTTAAAAAGAAAAGTATAAGTATTCAAATAGTCCAAAACGAAAAGAATAATAATCGAGGTCTCTCAAACTGACTCCACTGACAACTCTAGCAACTACTCCTCAAGATTACCTGCAAAAGAAGAGAGGGGTGAGTAATCTCAGCAAGAGTAAGCCTTAGGGTTCACAAATTCTTCATACACAAACACATCTTGACAATCACAAAGTCTAAACCTAAGACAAGCAGACAAGCACGTGTCAAAGACACACATACATCACACAAATGGGACTACGTTATGGTACCATAACGCCCAAAACACGGCATGGATTCCACGTGTCAACACACGTTATCCCTCGTGCATAACAGAACCGTCGTGCCTTAACACTTCATCCTGCACCTTTTTACCCATGCGTAACAGATCCCTCATGCCTAAGCACTCCTTCACGCACTTTTCACACATCGGCTCGTCACCCATTTTGACCTACTCGAATTCACGTCCATAGCCCATCACACAACTACAAGGATTTTTCCTTGCAGACAACTTCGTGGCTCATCCGCATTACTCACACAACCATTGTTTTACCACACAATAACATGTTTCACAGAATTATTCAACATGCATAAAACTATTTATTTTAAGTATCTATCTCTATTATATTTATCATTCATTTTTCTATGTTCATACGAACTATATTTATTTATTTATTATAAAACATAATATTATATATACACACACACACTTATCAAACAATATAGTTGGCTTAGCCTTGAGTTAAGTAATTATCTAAATATATTTACATACAAAGAAAGCACAACCTCACTACAAAAAATGTGTGTTTTGTATCATTTATTTTAAATATTTGTATCAGTTATAAGTGATACAAATGAGTTTTACATCTTTTCTATAAGTGACTCCGGAAATGGTTATGCAAATATTTTGCGTCGTTTGACATAAATATTTGCATCGATTGTTGTAATCGATGTTAATATGCATCAATTGTAATAAATAATATTAATTATACCTCACTTAATTTAAATGATGTTAATATTAATATCACTTGTAATAAGTGATGTTAAATATTTATATCATTTGTAAATAAGTGATGTAAACATTTTTTTGTCAATTTTACTTAAGTGATACTAAATATTGTGTCATTTACAAAAAAACCGATGTTAAATATTTATATCAGTTATGCTTAAACGTTGTTAATGTTAATGTCAAATTTTATAAATGATTCTAATAATTGTAATATTTCTAATACCCTTGTAACGGATCCGGATATCCAGATTTTTTGCGATATTCGGATCTAGATCTGCCGGATATAAGTTTCTCCTATCCGTATCTAGAACCGTTGGATCCTGGATACCCGAAAATTGGATATTTGGGAAGTAAGTTTTATTTTTAGTGCACTCAAGTTCAAAAATATATGCTTAACGTCGATGTGGGACAAATGACAAATTTTTAAATATATCATTTGTTTAAGTGATGTAAATTTTATATCATTTTTTAAGTGATGTTAGTAATATTTAGTAGATACATCATTTGCTTAACTAATGTAAATTTATAATTTTGTATCAATATTTTTAAAGTGATACAAACTTATATAGGTTCGTATCAATTATGATGAATTTATGTTAAACAACCTAATATTACCATCAATTATTAAAACTAATGTTAAACTATATTTTTTGTATCAATTACTGATAAGTAATTTAAAATAGTATCATTTTGTTATCTGATACAATTTAACTGATGCAACTTTCACTTATTTTGTAGTGCTTTTTTCCTCATTTTAACAAAACGGTTCTGAATTTACGGGTAAACTGGCAAAAACAGAAATCCAGTTCAATCTCAAACCTCAAATTAGTCACCAGTATCAAATACAATGGAGTGTCCAATGACTTCCTCTTCTGTAAGGTCTTCCCATACTCTCTTAGTGGAGATGCAGCTTACTGGTTGAAGCAGTTGCCTCCTGGTTCTCTGACCACCTGGGAGGAGACTAAGACTGCTTTTCTGAATAATTTCTTTGATGATGCGAGATCTGAGGAGCTCAGGTCCCAATTTTCTCAGGGAGCAACTGAGGCATTCAAGGCTGCCTGGGTTCGATTTCGATCTTATCAGAGGGACTGCCCTCACCACGGTTTCTCGCAGGTTCAGTTGTTGGGTATCTTCTTCAGAGGGATCGATTGGAGGTATTAGATGGCTTTTGACGCTGCAAGCAATGGTAACTTCAACACCAGGTACCCTTAGTACGCTTATGTGTTAATTGAGAATCTGGCGTCAAGCAACAGTACCAAGAATGCAGATTTTGAGAGGAAGAAGCAGAATGGTAATGCTGATGGTTTGCAGATTGTTGAGGTACATGCGAAGCTGGATTCGGTTTACAATCTGTTGATGGGTAAGCAGTAGAATGCAGTGCATTTTGCTGAGGAAGTCGAGAACGTCGATGAAAGTAAACCAGAGGATGTCAACTACATAGGTGGTAATGGATTTCAGAATTTGTACAACCGCGACTTCAATAACAACTCTCAGAGAGGCTTCGAATTTTGGAGCAAGCTCTTTTGCTCAGAAGCCATTTTAGAACAGTGGGTACACTCGCACCTATGGGAATTCATCCTACCAGGCACCACCTCCCAAGACTCAGGAAAGCAAAGTTGAGACTATGCTTGAACAGATTCTTGAGGGGCAGCAAAAGATGACGGTTGATTTCAATGGAAAGATGGATGCTTTGTACACTGATCTGAATGGAAAAATCGAGGCTCTGAACATCCATCAGAAGAAGTTGGAAACTCAAGTTGCTCAGACTGCAGAAACTGTTAAGAGACAGGATGGTTTCCTTCCAGGAAAAACGGTGAATCTGAGAGAGCACGTTCATGCCATTACTCTGGGAAGTGGAAGAGAAGTTGCTCCAGGGTTGAAGAAGACTTACTTGCCTAAGCAGCTCGTCGATCTTGCTGGAGACGACGATGACGACGATGAGATTCCTAAAACTTCCCCAGTATCGATCGATACTCACCCAGTATCAGTCGATACCACCCTTCATCGATCGTTGCCTGTTCAGAGTTCTTCAAAACAAGTTGCAAAATCTCAAGTATCGATCGACACCCCCCTGTATCGATTGATACCAGTCCAAAAGTCGACCAGAAGCAGACTACAGGGCATGTTGGGAGAGTCTATGTACCAAAGGTTCCTTTCCCTCGACCCCCTGCTAAGTCTAAGAAAGAAATAGAAGAGGCTAGATGCAGAGCAATGCTAGAAAAGTTGGTTGTTGAACTTCAGTTCGTCGATGCCATCATGACTTCACCAGCTCTCAGGAGATATGCTAAGAGGATGGTTACCAATGGTGTGAGTCCTGAGGAAGCAGCACTGCTCACAAAGGACATCAGTGAAATCCTCTTGAAAAGGACAGTCTCAAGAAAAGAGAGGAAGGTGAAAATCTCTGAACATTTATGTGCTATGATTCAGAGTAGGATTCCAGAGAAGCTACCTGATCCAGGAAGTTTGTATTAGACTGTTCCATCTCAACTAAAAGGTTCCCTCATTCTCTCTGTGATCTTGGCTCTAGCATTAACCTGATGCCTCTCTCTGTTGCTGAAAGTCTTGGGATGACAGATTTCGTTCCAACAAAAATCTCTCTCATCTTAGCTGATAGATCCAAAAGGTTTCCAGAAGGTGTCTTAGAAGATGTTCCACTAATGATCGAAGGCTGTATGATTCCCACAGACTTTGTGGTTTTGGAATATGTTGAAGAACCTCAGGATCCTCTTATCTTGGGAAGATCATTTTTGGCAACGGCTGGTGCCATCATTGATGTGAGAAAGGGACAGATAAAGCTTGATTTGGGTGATGAAGTCATGAGCTTTAACATGGACAAGCTGAGGAGGAGATCTACCATTGATGGACAGACCTTTTCGGTAGAGATATCCATTGATGAGGACCCAAACACAGAGTTTTCACAAGACATTTACTGCTGGGGATGTCAAAGTGTTGGATGCTACTGAGCAAATGAGCAAGCTTGGTGTTCAAGAAGATTTGGTTGAGAGCTCTGAAAAAAGTGATGTACTTAAGCATTGGAGTACGAAGTGTCTTTTCAGTACTACTAGGCTCAGGAAGAGGCTCCATTAATGCCAGACTGCTGGAAAATGATGTCTTTACATTGGAGGCAAGGATTGCAGAGCTAAAACTACAAGAAAAGGTGGTGAGATTCGTGTTTCAGACATTGCGTCGGTCGACGCAGCATTATGCCTGCATCTGATCCCAGCAAAAACCTCCACCTCTCACACGCCAGAACACCTCGGAGAAAAGCAATGGTACGCACCTTCTTTTTCTATCCCAAACCACCTAATGTCATCAATCATATATTGCCATCTACTTCACACTTAAGCAAGACGCAAGACTCTCGTTCGAGCGCTTGTTGTTTCTTTTGATGATTGTGCAGGGAAACGAAGTATCCCACCCAATCTTCTATCCCGCCCTGATGTTGTTCCTCATTTCCTTGGTAGACCACATGCAGTTAATGCTTACACCACTTGGATGAGACGTTTGTCACAGATGCATTCACTGTCTCTACGTAAAACCACCCGACGCCTGAGCCCTGACACGGTCAAGCTAACACATTAAACACAGTTCTTGGTGGGAGGCAACCCACTGGTGAGTCTGTATATACGTTCTAATTTCAACTTTATTTCTGATTTTGTGTCTTGAGTCTGCACTGAGAAACAGGTCCAGACGAGCAGTATCGATCGACACCAGTTAGTGTCGATCGATACCACATCCACGGATATGGAACCTCTGTCGACAAACACCTGGTATCGCTCGATACCAAGCAGTATCGATCGATACTGACCATCACACGAACGGGTAACTTCTTCAGTTTCATTCGCAGTCTGTGCTTTGATTTTCTTTGCCAACTCTGAGTTAGATAACACTGGGACAGTGTTGTTTAAGTCTGGGGGAGGTAGTCGCTGACATTGTGTTTGTTTTTTCTTAAAGTCAGTCATTTTTGAGTCAAAATGTTTTATTAAGTCAAAACTGTTGGAGATTATGATCTTTTTCTTGAATCTATTGTTCTGACCTTGTTTTTTGAGTGACCAGTGTACAGAATCAGTTCTAGATCGACTAATGAAAAATCCAAAGACTGACCAGTTGACTAGAAGACACCCATGTTCCAGCAAAGTCCTTCAAAGCCTGAGCCAAATTATTGCACTTCATCGTTGTGGTTAGTGTTATAGAGCTTGATTCATCATTCATATCTGACAAAGGAACCCAAGTGTTGAAAATTATGGTATACCTCTCCCTTTACACACGTTGATACAGAAGATGCATGAAAGATGAGATGATTTCCGCGAGTAGAGGGCTAGGAACATTTCCAGTGATCCCACTTTTCTACTTGGATAAGGAATGATCACACAAAGGTCTGAAGCGAGGGATAAGAACATTTCCCGAGACCCCGTTATTCACACTAAGACTTTGATACTTTGAGAGGGAGAACCGGGATTCGGTGGCAAACACCATCAATACTCGTGTCTCAAACCTTGATTTGTATATGCAAAGCAAAAAAATAAAGAGAACATAAAAAGAGATAAGTCTGGGAGAGGAAAACAATACCAAAAGTGTATAATCTGGGTAGTTCTTTTGTCAAGATATTGTATGGAAAGAATCTAGATGGTTCTTGAACATTGATTACAGTGATGAAACTGGCGATGAAGGTTTGGTTGGATGATGTTGTGAAATAATGTGTGTAGTTCTGGGAAGCTGCGATTGTTTACGGAGAAGTACATGGTGGTTAGATCTGAAGCTGATTAGGTGATATCTGGAAAGCTTGGGAAAAGGGTCATTGCGATGTTTCAAGAACATGTGAGTCTCCGTGTTTTCAAACCTCTTCCTCTGGTTTGGTTTTCTGTTTGCTTGAGGGCAAGCAAATGCTAAGTCTGGGGGAGTTGATATATCATAGTTTTTACCTGTTTTTAGCCATGATATATGTCTTGTTTTCAGAGTCCTTCTAGTGTTTTGTAGTCTTTTTGAGTCTTTTCAGGTTTTGACACGTTTGGAGCATAATTGGAGATATTGGAGCATTCTGGAGTTTGTTTTTGGCATTCGTTGAATAACTTCCCACCGTTGGATTGAGCTCAAAGTTGGACACAAGATAGATCAATGGATTAGCTTTCATTTGGAAGTGGTTTGAGGCCATTCTAACGGTGCGATCAAAAGTTATGCCAGTTTTCGTGAAGACAGTCCAGTCTGGCGAGCACAGAGTCTTGGTATCGACCGACACCCACCTGGTATCGATCGATACCGACTGCAGAAAAGGAAAACACGTGATTTTACAAGTCTGAAGAGTCTGCAACTTGGCCCAGAAGATTCTATTATTTACAATTAAGCCCAGAACGTGTTTTAGCATTATATTTAGGGTTTTCAGCCACTTTTAGAGGGCATACTAGTTTTGATTATTATTCTGAATACTTTGAGAGAGATTGGTTCCGGGTTTTGTGGGAGACAATTCTGAACCCTTGTTTACTCTTGATTTATTTTATGCAATCTATTTTATTCATGATGTTTGCTTCATTCACCATGTCTGAGTAGATTCCCTGTTAGGTTTAGGGTTGTTTAAGAGTATTTGATGAATTATTAGATCTAAATTGACTGTTAGGGAATATCTATAGAGCTTTTCACCTAGACTTGAAATTAATGCTGATTTTAGCCTCGCGAACTAGAATCTGATGTTAGGTTGATTAATTGGCACGAAAGTGTGATTAGTTTCCTGAACTAGTGTTTGGTGAGCAAAAGACTTATTCGCAAAGAAATTTGGTTTAGGGATTTTGTGAACAATTGAACTTAATCGTTAATGCTTGTTAGAATTCATAGAATTTGCAAGGAAATTTAGAATTCTAGGTTTGGACATAGATAGTCTTCGCAACGAAAGTTGGTTTACTTTACATTCAGTGTTTCAAGTTCAAAAGCGGATCTTATTCAATTCCCTGACGTTTAATTTTATTTATAATTCTGATTTGCTTGCAAACCTCCCTAAGCCTAGCCTTTATCCTATTGATTTACTTCCTCGATTTAATTGTTTTTGTTATTCTTAATTACATTCATTTGGCTTAGCTTAATTCATATTCTAGAATCTATTGAGTTTTATCTTGAGTCTTTGTGGTTCGACCCCTATATACTGCAGCTACTGCTTTAGTACTTTTAGGGTATTAGATTTGAGCATATCAATCGCCTATCCAATTATTTCCAAGGCTGGTTTTCTTTCCTTAGCTTTATAAAGTGGAGACTCCGCCAAAGGAGGATCAATTATTTCTAAGGCCGGTCGTTTCCCTCTAGCTTTAGCCATTCTGTCAATTCTAGCAATCTCCTCCATTTCCTTAGACATTTCTTCTTTAGTTTTTTCCATGGCTGGTTCTCTGTAAGTAGGTAAATCTACCATGTCTTACTCTTTTGGAGATAGGCTATGGTGAGATAATAGCGGAGAAGAAGGAAGAACTATCCAATCGGATGCAGTCTTCATAGACGAAGAATTTCCTTGGCTTTTCTTGGAAGTAACCAAATGATACCGAGAGGGATTATCCTTCTTCACTTCATAAGCATGTTTCTTTTGAGATGTTGAGCTTTAAAAACAAAACCAGAAACCAGAGTGATGATTCTTGTCTTCTCGATCTCTGTAAGAGGAAGTACTGAGCTCTTTATCTCTTCTAGTGGAGCGGTAATAGTGTCGAGAATATTTGTACTCATTCTTGTTGTAAGGTCATAGAGACATCTAATTTCCGGTCCTGAAATGTTGTCTTGGGGAAGAATGTCATGGTGCCTAAGAGTAAGAGGTTGACGATGATCATCACGTGGAAGCGATCTAACATCCTTGTTACTTGATTTGGAAGAAATGATAAGTCCTTGATCTGAAGAGTTATTTTTCTCCTCCCTCCTACGTTTATTAGCTTCTACTCAAAGGCGTGTCTTAACTTGATTAACATCGTCCAACTTTGGATAAGGAGTTTTGCCCTCCCTTAGAAGTGTAGTTGGGCAACCAGACTCCTCATGTAACAACCTCATACACTTGAAACAATGTTTGTCAAGTCTTTCATACTCAAATGAGATTAAAATCTCGTCTCCTCTCGGAGTTAAAATTGTTATACGTGTAACTAGTGGCTTGAAGGCATCAATCTCTGAAATATTTAGGAAAAGGTTGCCTATTCATTAACCTAATTTTGGTATTTATACAGAGGTATGTTTCCTTTTCTCTAAGGGGATATTCCCTTGTTACAAAATAATATCAAACCTATTGAATATATACATATATCGTTGCCCATTACCCCCCCCCCTCAAGTTGGCGGTGAGACACGACGAACACCAAACTTGGACAAGAGTTTATCAAAGTCCTGACGTGGCAAGTCCTTAGTTAGAATGTCTGCAACTTGTTCCGTAGTAGAAATGTGTTTTGTGGTGATGATTTTGTCTTGAACAGCGTCGCGAACTTGATGACATTCAGATTCAATATGTTTAGTACGTTCGTGAAAGACGGGATTCGAGGCAATATGAATAGCTGCTTGACTGTCACAATAGAGCTTGATAGGGTGAGGATGAGCAACACCGAAAGTATTTGAGACTGTGTGTTGCTTCTTTGTTTTCCAAGAAATTGGCGAAGAGCCCAAGAAGACAACATATGCACTGAGAGACCGACGAGTAAGAGGGCATGCACTCCAATCTGATTCACAATACGCATTCAAAGATAAAATGCTATCTGTGCGAAGAAGAATACCTTGCGCTGGACATCCTTTGAGATAACGAACAACACGTATAGCAGCTTCCCAATGAGGCAGAAGAGGTGTTTGCATAAATTGTGAGAGTATATGAACGACATAACTGAGCTCCAGACGTGTGATGCTGAGATATATGAGACGACCGACAAGCCGACGATACTCGTCAGGACGTTTGAGGATATGACCTTTAGCAGAAGCGAGTTTGTGATTGGTTTCCACCGGAGTCGAAAATGTCTTAGCACCACGAAGACCAGCCTCATTGATAATATCAAGCACATACTTTCGTTGAGAAAGAAAGATACCGTCAGGCCCACGACAAACCTCAATACCCAAAAAATACTTCAGTTCACTGAGGTCTTTCATGTGAAAACACTTGCTCATATATTCCTTAAATCGTTCAATCTCGGATAAACTATTACCAGCCACTATGAAATCATCAACGTAGATGAGAACATGAAGAATAATTCTGTGTTGAACGAAGGAGAAGAGTGAGTAATCTGGATAGCTCTGCTTGAAACCAAACGTGCGGAGAGCATTAGCAAGTTTCTCAAACCAACACCTAGGCGCTTGTCGCAGGCCATAGATAGATTTTCGAAGACGACATACTTTAGAAGAATCAGTTGTTTGAAAACCCGGAGGAATCTTCATATAAACTTCTTCTTCTAAATCACCGTGAAGAAATGCGTTATGAACGTCCATTTGATAAACCTCCCATTGCTTGGCTGCGGCAACGCCGAGAAGAAAACGTACAGTTGTCATCTTTGCAACGGGTGCAAATGTCTCCGTAAAGTCAGTGCCTTCAATTTGTCGATTCCCGAGAGCAACCAGCCGAGCTTTATAACGTTCTAGCGTACCATCTGAATTATATTTGAGCTTATAAACCCATTTGCATCCTAGAGCTTTCTTCCCGGGAGGTAGAGTAGTAATATCTCAAGTATGATTATCTTCAAGAGCAGTGATTTCTAATCCCATGGCATCACACCATTTTTTTATTAGAGAGCCTTCATGATAGCTAGTAGGTTCCGTACCACTAGTTATGGCTGCCATAAAAACTCGATGCAAGTCCGAAAAATTATCATCAGATAAAGAGATTGTAAGAGGAGCAAGAGTCTTACCAGGAACCGTTGTAGAGTGACTAGGATTAGCGATGCTGGGAGAAGAGACTTGAGTGAGTGTATTATTAGTGTGAGTTGTAACATGCTTTGCGACTAAATCTTTAAGTAGTACAGATTTGTGCTTCACACGATGACCTTTACCAAGTAACTCTGGTAAGCCTGGTGAAGCCGTAGGCAAGTCTGACGGAATGAAGGAGACAGGCGAGTTAGGTAAAGGAGATGATAGTGGAAGTTTCGTCAACGTAGGAGTGGACTCCAAAGTTGTTGGAGTTGTAGGTGATGCTGGTGTAAAAATAGACCCCTTTGGAGTTAATAATGGAGATGTTGGAGTCTTAGGTGACAAAGAATCACCAGCTAAAATGGAAGGATTAGGCTGTGTATGTGGGAGCCAATCATCATCATGAAACGTAGTAGAAAGACTTGGTAGTGTAGAAACTTCCGTGGGAGTTACGTGAGTAGCAAAGGGAAAGGCATTTTCTTGAAAGACCACGTCACGACTAACGAAAAACTTGTTGTTCTCCAAATCATAAAGGCCATCCTTTCTTGCCATATGGATAACCAACAAAGATGCATCGTCGACTTCTTTGAGCAAATTTGTCATTACCTCTCAAAGGTTTGTGATGAGCATAGCATAAACAACCAAAGGTCCGAAGCATTGAATAAGAAGGAGGAGATCCAAACAAGACTTCATAAGGAGATTTCCCATGAAGAATAGACGTTAGGTGTGGGATTGATGAGGTGAGTAGCAGTGAGAATGCTTTCGCCCCAAAATTTGCGAGGTAAGTGACTTTGAAACAAACAGGCGCGAGCTACATTTAGTATGTGACGATGCTTTCTTTCGACTTGACCATTCTGCTGAGGTGTGCCCACACACGAAGTCTGATGTAGAATTCCTTTTTCTTGAAAGAATGACGTGAGACATATGAATTCAGTACCATTCTCACTGCAAATGGTTTTAACTAGCTTGCCAAACTGACGTTCACTCATTGCACAGAAGTTACGAAGCAAGCCAGCTACCTCCGATTTTTCTTTCATTAGAAACGTCCATACCGATCGTTAGAAATCATCAACTACGGTGAGTAAGTAAACAGATCCACACGAGGATGGTGTGCGATAGGGACCCCAAACATCGCAATGAACAAGTTCAAAACATGTAGTTGTTTTATTAATACTTTCTGGAAAAGCTTCACGTGTTTGTTTAGCACGAAAACAAGTATCACAGCTTTTAATCACCCCTAAATCACTACTAAAAAAACCCAAATCAGATAAAGTAGACAAAACACTGGTAGATGGATGCCCGAGTCTGTGATGCCACAAAGTCGCAGAAGAAGATGTCTCAACAGCTTTGTTAGCACGAGCAACTAGAACACCCGTAAAATAATACACTCCCTCACGCTCTTCACCCGCACCAATCAAAGTCCTCGTAAAACGGTCCTGCAAAAAACACAATGCGTTAGTAAAGATCGCGATACAACCGGTATGCTTTAATAATCTCGCAACAGAAATTAATGTGAAATTAAAATCTGGAACAAATAGCACGTCAGGGAGTGAATAATTGTCATTCAACGCAAGGATGCCTCGTTTATTAGCACGAGAAACTATTCCATCAGGTTTGGTTACCGACGATGGAATGATGTCTGTGACATCCGTGAGTAGTGTCAAGTCCCCATTCATACGGTGCGAGGCACCTGTATCAATGATTATGTCAGTGGATTGAGTTTTACCGGACAACTTTTCAGAGGATGTGTCGGGTCGTTGAGCTTGAAGAAGAGAAATCAGTTGAGTGATCTGATCTGTTGCTCCATTAGTAGATGTAGTCGAAGAACGGTTGGTAGCAGCATTGGCATGTCCACTACCACGATGCCTAGATGAAGAACATCCTCCACGAGAACTACCCCGACCTGAGTTGCCACGACCTCGACCCGAGTTGTTTGTCCCATCTTGACGATGTTGTTCCAACCACCAATCCGGGTAACCATGAACCAAAAAACATTCAGTGACTTCATGTCCTTGGCGATTACAGTGAGTGCAATTCAAGGAGGAGCGATCACGACGAGGTCCCGAGACAGCAGCAACATGAGCTGTGTTCGGAAGCGGTGTGGCTTGTACGTTGAACCCAACAATTCGGTTGCATTTGCTTCTTTAATGCGAGAAGCATTTAGATTTTGTTCTTCTCTAATCACACGGGAGTAGACATGATTGAGACTTGGTAAAGGATCTTGATCGGTAATAGTAGAGCGAATAGATCGGAACCGTTCATCTAATCCAAATAAGAATTGATGAATGATATGCTCAAATCTAATACCCTAAAAGTATCTAAGCAGTCGCTACAGTATTTTAGGGGTCGAACCACAAAGACTCAAGATGACACTCAATAGATTCAGATATATGAATTAAGCTAAGCAAAATAGATGAAATTAAGAATGACAAAAGAATTAAATCAAGGATATAAATCAATGGAGGAAAACGCTAGGCTTAGGGAAACTTGCAGGCAAATCAGAATTATCAAATCAAATCAATTGTCAGGAATAAATTAAGCTCAGCTTTCAAACTTAAATCACAGATGTAAAGTAAACCAACTGTCATTGCGAAAACTATCTATGCCTAAACCTAGAATTCCAAATTTCTTTGCAAATTCTATGAATTTAAACAAGCATTAAAGTTCAAGTTCAATTGTTCACAAAATCCCTAAACCAAATTTCTTTGCGAATAGGGCTTTTGCTCACCAAACACTAGATCAGACACTCAATCACACTTTCGTGCCAATCAAACAACCTAACATCAGATTCTAGTTCGCGAGGCTAGAATAAGCATTAATCTCAAGTCTAGGTAAAAAGCTCTATAGATTATTCCCTAACAATCGATTCAGATCTAACAATTCATCAAATACCTTTAAGCAACCCTAATCCTAACATGAAATCTACTCAGACATGGTGAAAGCAATAAACATCATGAATAGAATAGATATCATAATATAAAATTTAAATAGAGTAAGAATACAAAGAGGTTCAAGAATTCTTCTCCAAAAACTCAGTTGCAGAAAAACTCTATCTCCAGAAATCACAAGGTGTTCTTTTGGAGGCTGTAAAACCTAATTAAATAGCTAATCAAAACGTTTTGGAGTTATCTTCAAAATAAGGAAAACTTCTGGATAATCTTGGGGTTTGTCTCGCGTTCTGGTCACTGGCATCGACCGATGCTGTAAGTGGTATCGATCGATGCTGGTTTCTTCGGTCTTGTTTCTTCCAAACAGAAGAGATTTTTCTTCCAACCTCTCACATCTTTTTCGATTTTTCATCAATTTCTTCGATTCCAAGCTCTATTCCCCTCAGATTTTTGACCACATTATCATTCTCTCATTCATATCTTCGATCTACCAGGTAATGCACTCGATTTCACCCATTTTAGATGTGTTGGCAGATCGATTTGGGGTTTCCTTTGTTGTGAAGCTTTGCTCTGTTTCTTTGTCATTATTAGCTATAGGTGAATGAAATTGCCATATTAGGATGAGAATGGATATAATAGGGATGGAGTAGACTTTAGAAATTCGAATTTAGGTGATAGATTGGGAATTGGGTGATCTGTGGAATGAAATTCGCAATTTTTTGTCTCGAGCATCGATCGATACCCCTTGGTATCGATCGATACTCTGACCTATAACAGAATGGTTTTTGCGATGTCATCTGTCGGGACTGTGTACCTATACTTCATGCATCGATCGATACCCCTTGGTATCGATCGATGCCTGCACTTACTTGAACATATGAGCTATCCTAACTTTTATTTTCATTTTGAATTTCGCAGATGGCTCCCGCAAGAGAACACGGCGGGATGAGGCTTCCAGTTCCAATCCCCCACGCCAAGAGTACAGTCTAAGATGAGGTGGAGGCATTCCATGACTCACAGTGGCACGCCGGAGTCGTCACCGCCATTCTTACCGGCGATCGCTACAGGGTCCTGAAGGGAGCTTTCACAGAGGACATTGGCCGTCAGAGCTTCATTGACGCTCACATCAGTAATCTAAGGCCTGCACAACGACGTTCTCCTTCTCCACTCTGCCCCTGCCTGTTGCTAGGCCTCCCTGTCCTAAGTTGGAGGGGAAGAGGATCGTTCCACGACGTGTTTGGGAAGAGTTGCCCAAGGATGTGACTGAGAGTGAGGCTTGTGTTTACAGGCCCATAGCTGAGGAGTGGGATGACTATGACACTCTGTTCTACAACGAGTGGCTACGTGTTGTCATCATGCCTACGCGCTCATCGATCCTCTCACCATCGTTGTCTGGGCATCGATGTTGATCTTTCTGCCATGCTCGAGAAGATTGGACTGGGCACTCTCTACTCACGGCAGTATGATCTCGTTCGTCAGTTCCTCGCCACAGCTCGAGTGTACTATAGAGATGAGTCCACCGCACTGCTTCTGAGGGAACCTGAATTTCCTGATCAGAGGGATTCGCTACAGATTACCCATTCCTGATCTTGCTCCATCTGCGGGTTTGATCCTTACCCTTAGCAGATTGCTCTCCCTTCTCAGTTTTAGGATCTGCAGAACTTTTGGCGACACATTGGTCTTGGCGCCTACAGTTCCAAGACCTCTACCCAGATAGATATCCGCCACCGACTCTGGCGTGCATTGCCCGGATTCTGAGCACCACTCTCCTCTGCAAGATGGAGCCCGAACAAGTTGAGGATCTCAGAGCTGATGTTGATATACAAGGCAGTTGTGACATAATCCCTGAGGATAGGTTTGAGTGGCCCGAGTTGAACCTTGAGGTCAACATTGGGCGCCTGTTTGCACACCACTTGGTCTCTATGAAGACCAAGCCCTTCTCTGGCCGCAACTATGCCACCGCGCGGAAGACGGAGTCAGTTGGCAGCCTTCTCACCCTATTTTCGAGCACTTTGGCATCTCCACTGCGAGCATGCTCGATCGTCACTACTCGTTCACTCATGGATGAGCAGCACATGCAGCATATTTGTTGGTTGAAGGCCACTCACCGCTGGTGCCTGCCTACGACAGATGGAGAGCTCTTTGTGCAGCTCCCCAACGCCGTTCTCACCTCCATTGGCACTCACCCCTTCTCGACTGCACTTTGATCCAGACCCGAGTTTGCTTTCGGTCGCCCTTCTGCTCGTGTCTGCGCACCACGCCAGCTTTCGTCCGCTCCTGTCGCTGCAGCCGAGACACCAGCCGCTGACTCTGCTGGGAGTCAGCCTAGCTGTTCACAGCGCCGCCCGACATCTGCTCCTGCTCCTTCTTTTCCTCCACCACCAGAGCTACCGATGGAGACAGCTACTTTTCAGAGATATGTGGTGGAGAGTCTTCAGAGTATCTGGCCGCTGTTTCTCGCTGCCGCTGCATGTCGTCCACTGACGCTGACACATTCCACTCCTGGCCCTTCGACCCGCTACCCCGTCTATGAGTCCAATTCTGATGAGGATTCAGACTAGTTTTATGTTCCTGGGTTTCACATTTCCCTTTCTTTTCTTTTCTTTTGTTTTGCTTTCTTTTCTGAACTTGTCTAATCTCATGTCAGTACTTGTTGGAACTTATGGTCTATATATTATATGTTGCTTCTAACTGTGTTCTCTGATCTGACAGTTACTTCACCTAACTTTTGGCTTCAGTAGACACTATCTCGAGTTTTTAGAATCCGACATAGCCCTTGGCATCGATCGATACTCTCAGTATCGATCGATGCCCATTACCTTTCACACGGTATTGTCGCACTTACTCATTTTGTTCCATGCTTCTTTTGCTTCCTCTAGGCTAGATAACACTGGGGACAGTGTTGTTTAAGTCTGGGGGAGGTGATTACTGACATTGTGTTTGTTTTTCTATGAGTCAGTCCAGTTTTGAGTCTTTTTTGAGTCAAATTTTTGTTTATTGAGTCAAACTTGTTGGAGATTATGAACCTTTGCTTGATGTCAGTGTCCTGACTTTGTTTTTGAGTAACCATTGTCACAGAACCAGCCCTAAGATCGACTAATGAAAATCCAAAGGCTAACCAGTTAACCAGGAAACACCCATGTCTCTAGCAAATTTTTACTAAATCCTGAGCCAATTTTGCACTTCAACCTGAGGTTGGTATCACTGAACTTGATTCATCATTCATTCTGGCAAAGGAACCCATGCGTTTGATAAATATGGTAGACCTCTCCCCTAACACATAATGATACTACATTGCATAAAAGATGAGATGATTTCCGCCGAGTAGAGGGCTAGGAAACTTCCTTGATCCCACTGTTCTACTTGGATAAGGAATGATCACACAAAAGTCTGAAGCGAGGGGTAGGAACATTTCCTGAGACACCATTATTCGCCTAAGATTTTTGACACTTTGAGAGGGGAGAACCGGGGATTAGGTGGCCATCACCATCAATACTCGCGTCTCGAACCTCGATTTGTGTATGCGAAGCTTAATTTGAAATCAGAAACATAAAAAGAGATAAGTCTGGGGGAGAGGAAATCAATACCAAAGTGTAAAATCTGAGTGTTCCTTAGTCATGATATCGCATGAGGAAGAATCTAGAAGGTTCTTGAATATCAAATCAGTGATGAAACGGCAATGATGGATTTAGTATGATTGATGCTGTGAGATAATGTGTGGATAATGGGAAACTGCAACAGCCTAAGGAGAAGTACATGGTGGTCCGATCTGAAACTGTTTAGGTGACAACTGGGAGCTTGGAAAATGGTCATTACTATGTCTCAAGAAAAAGGTGAGTCTCCATGTTTTCAAACCTCTTTCTCTGTTTAGTTTTCTGTTTGCTTGAGGGCAAGCAAAGATTAAGTCTGGGGGATTGATATATCATGGTTTTTACCCGTTTTTAGCCATGATATAAGTCTTTTTTGTTGAGTCTTTTCTTTAGTTTTAGAGTCTTTCAGGTTCTTTTCAAGCTACAAGCGCATATGGAGCTAATTGGAGGATTTGGGGAGCTTTTGAAGCAATCTGGAGTTCAAGCCGTTCGTGAACAAGCTCAGCATCGATCGACACTGAGGAGCATCAATCGACACATC
>SMJT01000054.1:0-85130 GCA_004349715.1 Crucihimalaya himalaica | reverse complement strand
AGGTATTCATGGACGACTTTTCTGTCTATGGGTCTTCGTTAAGGGATGTTTGGATAATCTGTTGCAAGTACTTTCAGCGGTTTGAGGAGAAGAACAGCCTAGTTCTGAACTGGGGAAAGTGCCACTTTATGGTCCAAGACGCATCGTTCTGGGACATAAGGTCTCTAAAGCTGGGATTGAGGTTGATTAAGGCGAAGATTCAGGTTGCATGACAAGGCCTCCTGTCGCCTACTTCAGTGAAGGATATTCGGAGTTTTTTTGGCCATGCTGGGTTCTATCGCAGGTTCATTCAGGATTTCTCCAAGCTAAGCCCGCCCACTACTGCTGCTATGCAAGGATGTCGCATTTGATTTACCACCAGAGTGTCTTGCTGCATGTTGAGATGATCAAGAAAGCATTGGTTTCTGCTCCTATTGTGCAACCACCAGATTGGAGCCTAACCTTTGAGGTCATGTGTGATGCGCAGTGACTAATGCAGTTGGATCTGTTTTGGGACAGAGGAAGGACAAGAAGCTGCATGTGATCTATTATGCAGCAGAACGGCTGGATGACGCCCAAAGGAACTACAACACCACGAGAAGGAATTGCTTGTGTTGTGTTCTCCTTTGAGAAGTTTCGATCCTATCTGATAGGAAGTAAGGTGATTGTGCACACTGACCATGCTGCTCTCAGGTATCTGTTGCTAGCATAAGGATATGAAGCCTCGATTGCTGTGCGATGGTCGGTTACTTGCCTCCAAGGTTTTGGACATAGAGATCAGGGGATCAAGAAGGGAGTAGAGAATTGGCGTCTGCAGAATCATCTCTCGCGTAATGAGGATCAGTGAAGTGGTTCCCATTGATGATTCTTTGCCTGAGGAGAAGATTATACTCCGTTGAGGACTGGGTTCTGCTTCAATTCTGTCGATGGAAAGGAAGACGAGCATCGATCGATACAATGAGAGTATCGATCGATACCCTCAAGCGTTGTTGCCATTCAGTCCACGATCCCAGTATCGATCGATAACCCTCCACTGTTATCATCTGATACCAGAGAACTTCCCATCACGATTCCTCTACAGATCACTCTGAATTTTGAGGAATCTTTGGCGATCACTTCTCCTGCTGAACCTCGCTGTATGCCGACATCGCCAACTACCTTGCTGCTGATCTCGAACCAAAGCACCTAAAGAAGTATGTTGAAAAAGAAGTCATGAGAAGATGTCAGACGTATTGGGGATGAGCCATATTTGTACAAGCACAGTTCTTGATGGGATTTACAGAAGGTTTATAGCTGAGTCTGAGGTGCCAGAGATCCTTTTTCACTGCCATGGTTCCGAGTATGCTGGGCATTTTGCCTACATTCAAGACAGTCTCTAAGGTTCTGCAAGCCGGGTTTTTTGGTGGCCTACGATGTTTTAGGACGCTCACACTTTTCATCTCCCGTTGTGATGTGTGTCTAAAGACGAGGAAGATCAGGCAAGCGTCATGAGATGCCACAGAACTTTATCCTGGAGGTTAAGGGTCTTTTGATGCTGGTTATGACTTCATGGGAACATTCCCTCCATCACGACAGAACCGCTAACATTCTTAGTCACGTCCGACTATGTGCTCTAGATGGTTGTAGAGAGCAATTGCTAGTCCTACCCAACGATTTGCCGTAGTTCTGAAGTACTTTAAGACTATCATCTTCCCACGATTGGAGATACCAGGGTTGTCATCAGTGATGGAGGTACTCACTTCATCAACAAGATCTTCGAAAGCTGCGGCTGAGGAAGTATGGTGTACCACCACCGACGGTTGCACGCCATATCAGTCCTCAGACCAGTGGACACAGGTAGAGGTCTCCACAGACAGATCAAAGAGATCTGGAGAAGACGGTTGGTGCTACATGGAAGATTGGGCCGCTGAAACTAGACAACGCTCTTTTGGCCTACAGGAACAGCGTTCAAGACGCCACTCGGACAACACCTTTCCATTTATGTATGGAAAGACATGCATCTTCTGTTGAGATAGACACCAAAGCAGCCTAGGCTACAAAACTGTTGAAATTTCGAATCAAGTCTCCGCACAAAGGCGATTGGTTCAGTTGAATGAGTTGAATGAGATCAGCCACTCCGCCTATGAGAATTCCAAGCTGTACAAGGAAAGGACCAAAGCTTATCATGACAAAGAAGATCCTTTCCCGACACTTTGAACCAAATGACCAGGTACTTCTGTACAACTCTCATTTGTAATTGTTTCCTGGGAAATTGCGTTCTCGTTGGTCAGCGTCCTTCACGACAAGGGAGGTCCGCCCTCATGAGCTATTGTGTTGCTGAATGCTGAAGGCAAGGAGTTCACTGTCAATGGAAAAGGGTGAAACACTATTGGGCGAAAGGCCGCCATCCAGATGGCCACATTGTGCCTCTAGCTGAACCACCGCTGCCTGACTGATCTCCATGTCAAGCTAATGACATTAAACAAGCGCTTGGTGGGAGGCAACCCACTGGTGAGGCATGTACATAGTTTTTATTTTTGATTTTTTTTGGTTTGTTGTTCTGTGTTGTGTTTTCTACGGTGGAACCAGGTCCAGACGACGAGCATCGATCGATACCCTTTGGTATCGCTCGATTACCATTAGCCTAAAGGGAGTTATGCCATACGCTGAGCATCGATTGATACCACTTACGGTATCGATCGTTACTCAGCTCCAGGTTAGGATTTTTTCTATTAAAACCCTCGGGTTTTCATCACAACTTCCTCATTATCGCTCGACGCCGTCTTTGTTTCTCTCCCAACTCTCCACATCTTTTTCGATTTTCATCAATTTCTTCGATTCCAAGCTCTATTCCCCTCAGATTTTTGACCACATTATCATTCTCTCATTCCATACTTCGATCTACCAGGTAATGCACTCGATTTCACCATTTTAGATGTGTTGGCAATCGATTTGGGGTTTCCTTTGTTGTGAAGCTTTGCTCGGTGTCTTGTCATTATTAGCTATAGGTGAATGAAATTGCCATATTAGGATGAGAATGGATATAATAGGGATGGAGTAGACTTAGAAATTCGAATTTAGGTTGATAGATTGGGAATTGGGTGATCTGTGGAATGAAATTCGCAATTTTTGTCTCGAGCATCGATCGATACCCCTTGGTATCGATCGATACTTGACCTATAACAGAATGGTTTTGCGATGTCATCTGTCGGGACTGTGTACCTATACTTCATGCATCGATCGATACCCCTTGGTATCGATCGATGCCTGCACTTACTTGAACATATGAGCTATCCTAACTTCTATTTTCATTTTGAATTTCGCAGATGGCTCCCGCAAGAGAACACGGCGGGATGGGCTTCCGTTCCAATCCCCCACGCCAAGAGTACAGTCTTAAGATGAGGTGGAGGCATTCCATAGCTCACAGTGGCACGCCGGAGTCGTCACCGCCATTCTTACCGGCGAGCGCTACAGGGTCCTGAAGGGAGCTTTCACAGAGGGACAATTGGCCGTCAGAGCTTCATTGACGCTCACATCAGTAATCTAAGGCCTGCACAACGACGTTCTCCTTCTCCATCTGCCCCCTGCCCCTGTTGCTAGGCCTCCCTGTCCTAAGTTGGAGGGGAAGAGGATCTTCCACGACGTGTTTGGGAAGAGTTGCCCAAGGATGGTGACTGAGAGTGAGGCTTGTGTTTACAGGCCCATAGCTGAGGAGTGGGATGACATGACACTCTGTTCTACAACGAGTGGCTACGTGTTGTCATCATGCCTACGCGCTCATCGATCCTCTCACCATGCGTTGTCTGGGCATCGATGTTGATCTTTCTGCCATGCTCGAGAAGATTGGACTGGGCACTCTCTACTCACGCAGTATGATCTCGTTCGTCAGTTCCTCGCCACAGCTCGAGTGTACTATAGAGATGAGTCCACCGCACTGCTTCTGAGGGAACCTGAATTCCTGATCAGAGGGATTCGCTACAGATTACCCATTCCTGACTCTCTGCTCCATCTGCGGGTTTGATCCTTACCCTTAGCAGATTGCTCTCCCTTCTCAGTTTTAGGATCTGCAGAACTTTTGGCGACACATTGGTCTTGGCGCCTACAGTTCCAAGACCTCTACCCAGATAGATATCCGCCACCGACTTCTGCGTTGCATTGCCCGGATTCTGAGCACCACTCTCCTCTGCAAGATGGAGCCGAACAAGTTGAGGATCTCAGAGCTGATGTTGATATACAAGGCAGTTGTTGACATAATCCCTGAGGATAGGTTTGAGTGGCCCGAGTTGAACCTTGAGGTCAACATTGGGCGCCTGTTTGCACACCACTTGGTCTCTATGAAGACCAAGCCCTTCTCTGGCCGCAACTATGCCACACGCGCGGAAGACGGAGTCAGTTGGCAGCCTTCTCACCCCTATTTTCGAGCACTTTGGCATCTCCACTGCGCATGCTCGATCGTCACTACTCGTTCACTATGGATGAGCAGCACATGCAGCATATTTGTTGGTTGAAGGCCACTCACCGCTGGTGCCTGCCTACGACAGATGGAGAGCTCTTTGTGCAGCTCCCCAACCGCGTTCTCACCTCCATTGGCACTCACCCTTCTCGACTGCACTTTGATCCAGACCCGAGTTTGCTTTCGGTCGCCCCTTCTGCTCGTGTCTGCGCACCACGCCAGCTTTCGTCCGCTCCTGTCGCTGCAGCCGAGACACCAGCCGCTGACTCTGCTGGGAGTCAGCCTAGCTGTTCACAGCGCCGCCCGACATCTGCTCCTGCTCCTTCTTTTCCTCCACCACCAGAGCTACCGATGGAGACAGCTACTTTTCAGAGATATGTGGTGGAGAGTCTTCAGAGTATCTGGGCCGCTGTTTCTCGCTGCCGCTGCATGTCGTCCACTGACGCTGACCACTCCACTCCTGGCCCTTCGACCCGCTACCCCGTCTATGAGTCCAATTCTGATGAGGATTCAGACTAGTTTATGTTCCTGGGTTTCACATTTCCCTTTCTTTCTTTTCTTTTGTTTTGCTTTCTTTTCTGAACTTGTCTAATCTCATTGTCAGTACTGTTTGGAACTTATGGCTATATATTATTATGTTGCTTCTAACTGTGTTCTCTGATCTGACAGTTACTTCACCTAACTTTTGGCTTCAGTAGACACTATCTCGAGTTTTAGAATCCGACTATGACCTTGGCATCGATCGATACTCCTCAGTATCGATCGATGCCCATTACCTTTCCACGGTATTGTCGCACTTACTCATTTTGTTCCTAGCTTCTTTTGCTTCCTCTAGGCTAGATAACACTGGGGACAGTGTTGTTTAAGTCGGGAGTGATTACTGACATTGTGTTTGTTTTTCCTATGAGTCAGTCCAGTTTTGAGTCTTTTTGAGTCAAATTTTGTTTTTATTGAGTCAAACTGTTGGAGATTATGAACCTTTGCTTGATGTCAGTGTCCTGACTTTGTTTTTGAGTAACCATTGTCACAGAAACCAGCCCTAAGATCGACTAATGAAAAATCCAAAGGCTAACCAGTTAACCAGGAAACACCCATGTCTCTAGCAAATTTTACTAAATCCTGAGCCAATTTTGCACTTCACACCTGAGGTTGGTTCACTGAACTTGATTCATCATTCATATCTGGCAAAGGGAACCCATGCGTTTGATAAATATGGTAGACCTCTCCCCTAACACATAATGATACTACATTGCATAAAAGATGAGATGATTTCCCCGAGTAGAGGGCTAGGAATACTTCCTGTGATCCCACTGTTCTACTTGGATAAGGAATGATCACACAAAGTCTGAAGCGAGGGTAGGAACATTTCCTGAGACCCCATTATTCGCCTAAGATTTTGACACTTTGAGAGGGGAGAACCGGGGATTAGGTGGCATCACCATCAATACTCGCGTCTCGAACCTCAGTTTGTGTATGCGAAGCTTAATTTGAAATCAGAAACATAAAAAGAGATAAGTCTGGGGGAGAGGAAATCAATACCAAAGTGTAAAATCTGAGTGGTTCCTTAGTCATGATATCGCATGAGGAAGAATCTAGAAGGTTCTGAATATCAACATCAGTGATGAAACGGCAATGATGGATTTAGTATGATTGATGCTGTGAGATAATGTGTGGATAATGGGAAACTGCAACAGCCTAGGAGAAGTACATGGTGGTCCGATCTGAAACTGTTTAGTGACAACTGGGAGCTTGGAAAATGGTCATTACTATGTCTCAAGAAAAAGGTGAGTCTCCATGTTTTCAAACCTCTTTCTCTGTTTAGTTTTCTGTTTGCTTGAGGCAAGCAAAGATTAAGTCTGGGGGAGTTGATATATCATTGTTTTTACCCGTTTTTAGCCATGATATAAGTCTTTTGTTGAGTCTTTTCTTTAGTTTTAGAGTCTTTCAGGTTCTTTTCAAGCTACAAGCGCATATGGAGCTAATTGGAGGATTTGGGGAGCTTTTGAAGCAATCTGGAGTTCAAGCCGTTCGTGAACAAGCTCAGCAATCGATCGACACTGAGGAGCATCAATCGACACCATTCGTTTGGAAGAAACAAGACCGAAGAAACCAGCATCGATCGATACCACTTACAGCATCGGTCGATGCCAGTGACCAGAACGCGAGAAATACCTCCATGAACTCCTCGATCATATCTGAGAAAATGGACATCATGCATCTCTGGAATGTAGCTGGAGCATTGCACAAACCAAATGGCATCCTCCTGTAGGCAAATGTGCCATAGGGACAAGTGAAAGTCGTCTTCTCCTGATCATCTGGATGTATCGGGATCTGGAAGAAGCCTGAGTAGCCATCCAAGAAGCAATAGTAAGGATGACTAGCCAGTCTTTCCAGCATCTGATCAATGAAGGGCAATGGGAAGTGATCCTTTCTTATTGCAGCGTTCAGTTTCCTGTAATCGATGCACATTCGATGCCCAGTGATTGTTCTCGTCGGAACCAGCTCATCGTTCTCATTCTTAACCACTGTGAAGCCTCCCTTCTTAGGAACAACGTGAACCGGACTGACCTAACTGCTGTCAGAAATGGCATAGATAACTCCTGCTTCCAGCAGTTTCGAGATCTCTTTCTTAACCACTTCCTTCAGATTCGGGTTAAGTCGCCTATGATGCTCTATCAAAGCCTTCGACTCGTCCTCCAGATGAATCCGATGCATGCACAGATCCGGTGATATACCTGAAATATCATCAAGAGAATAGCCGAGAGCTTTGCGATACTTGCGCAGCTTGCTCAGCAGTAAGGCGACCTCTGCGTTGTTCAAAGAAGAATTGACAATCACAGGATAAGTAGAGTTAGGGCCAAGGAATACGTACCTTAGGCTAGCTGGGAGTGGCTTAAGATCAAGCTTAGGGGCTTTCCCTTCACTCCAATCAGGCAGAGAATCGGATCTGGTGCGAGAGACTTGCAGCTCTTCTGGACAAAGGGGTTGGTATCGATCGATACCTCTTGTGGTATCGATCGATGCCTCAGCTTGGCTGTCAAGGAGCGTTGCATAGGCAGCAACAACTTCTGTGGAAACTGTCTTTGTCTCAGCCGAGCAAACCAAAGCTCTCTCCAAGGGGTTCTCAGGATGCAATCTCAGGAAGTACTCATCGGAGAGGTCACTGAAGGGGTCAATGAAGAAAGTCTGACCATCAATGGTTGGTTTCTTCATCATCTTTTCCATACTGAATGTCATGACCAGATCACCAATGTTGAGAGATATCCGCCCATTCTTGCAATCAATTAGGGCTCTAGCTGTAGCTAAGAACGGTCTGCCCAATATCAATGGATCCCTCGGTTCAGCATCATATTCAAGGACGATGAAATCGGTTGGAACTAAGCAGTTCCCAATGGTGATCAGAACATCCTCAAGTAAACCTTCAGGGAATCGGATTGATCGATCAGCAAGGATTAAGGAGATCCTTGTCGGCGTGAAGTCTGTCATTCCCATTCTCTTAGCTACCGAGTATGGCATAAGGTTCACACTCGAACCGAGATCGCAAAGAGAACGTTCAAACCTCTCCGTGAAGATTGTGCAGTCCAAAACAAAACTACCAGGGTCTGGTAATTTCTCTGGGATCTTGTTGAGAAGGATCGCACTGCACTCATGGGTAACTCTCAGTACTCCCTCCTCAAGGTTCACATTACTCGAAACCATCCTCTTGATGTATCGTCTGAAAGCTGGTGCAGTCTTAAGAGCATCGACGAACGGGAGTTCTACCACTATCTTCTCTAACATCGCTCTGCATCTAGCCTCTTCTGTTTCTTTCTTTGACTTAGCAGGGGGTCAAGGGAAAGGAACGTTCGGTACACAAACTCTGTCGACATGACCTGTTGTCTGCTTCTGGTCGGCCTTAGGGGGAGTATCGATCGATGCTCGTGGTTTGTCAACCGATTCTGTGGAATTCTGAAAAGGTAATGATCGTGGAGGAGGGGTATCGATCGATACAGGGGTAGTATCGATCGATGCTCGTGAGTTTCCATGAAACTGATCATCGTCATCGTCGTCTTCAGCAAGATCGACGAGTTGCTGAGGCGAGTAAGCCTTCTTCTGCCTTGGAGCAACCTCTCTTCCACTTCTCAATGTGATAGCATGAACATGTTCCCTCGGATTCACTGTCTTTCCTGGTAGGAAACCATCTTGTCTCTTCACAGTTTCTGCCGTCTGAGCAATCTGGGTTTCCAACTTCTTGTGATGGATGTTCAAAGCCTCAATTTTCCCATTCAGATCAGTGTATAAGGCGTCCATCTTTCCGTTGAAGTCAACTGTCATCTTCTGCTGCCCCTCAAGAATCTGTTCAAGCATAGTCTCAACTTTGCTTTCCTGAGTCTTGGGAGGTGGTGTCTGATAAGACGAATTCCCATAAGTTCGAGTGTACCCACTGTTCTGAAATGACTTCTGAGATCCGAAATTCGCAGTCTTGAAATCAGGTTTGAATCCACCTCTCTGAGAGTTGTTAGTGAAGCCGCGGTTGTATGAATTCTGATACCCATTACCACATATGTAGTTGACATCCTCTGCTTCACCCTCTTCGATGTTCTCAACTTCCTCAGCAAAGTGCACTGCCTTCTGCTGCTTACCCAACAACAGACTGTGAACTGAATCCAGCTTCGTATGTACCTCAGCTATCTGTAAACCATCAGCACTACCATTCTGCTTCTTCCTCTCAAAATCAGCATTCTTAGTGCTGTTGCTAGAAGCCAGATTCTCAATCAACACATAAGCGTCCTCGGGATACCTAGTGTTGAAGTTACCGTTACTCGCAGCGTCCAAAGCCATCTGATACCTCCAATCGATCCCTCTGAAGAAGATACCCAACAACTGAACCTGTGAGAAACCATGGTGAGGGCAGTCCCTCTGATAAGATCGAAATCGAACCCAGGCGGCCTTGAATGCCTCAGTCGCTCCCTGAGAAAACTGGGAGATCTTGTTCCTGAGCTCCTCTGATCTCGCATCATCATAGAAGTTATTCAGAAAAGCAGTCTTGGTTTCCTCCAAAGTGGTCAGAGAACCTGGAGGCAACTGCTTCAGCCAGTAAGCTGCATCTCCACTAAGAGAGTAGGGGAAGAGCTTACAGAAGAGGAAGTCATTGGACACTCCATTGTATTTGATACTGGTGACCAAGTCCTCGAACCTCTCGATATGATCCATGGGATGCTCATGAGAAAGACCATGAAACGGATGCTGGCCTACAAGAGTGTAGTAGGCAGGCTTCAGCTCAAAATCGTTCCTCTGAATAGTCGGAATACGAATGGCAGATTGGTTTGCATAGAACTGATCTGGCCTGTTGTATTCTCCAAGCGTTCTGGCGCGATTACCCTGAGCATTCCCAATATTCCCACGCACAGCTGGTGGGATAACCATATTAGCAACCGGTGCAGGGGCAATAACGTTACCTTCTGCATCAATTCTCTGTCCTTGCGCGTCACACAGGTGACCCTCCTGATCTCTCAAAACCCAAGCCTCATCACGAGCAAGCACAATCGGGTGATTCATCTCAGCTTGTTTCTTTTGCTTTCTGATTGTACGCTCTAATTCAGCTAGCTCTTCGTTAGATAGGTTGATCAACTGCTTGTTCTTGCTTCCTCTGGTCTCTCGATGCTGCATTCACCTGAAACACAAAGGCAAAACGCGTAAGTGACGAAAGTAACAACGAGTATCGATCGATACTGAGGGGTATTGATCGATGCTCAACGCTTAGTCGAAATTCTAAAACTGAAATCTAATGGTGAAATTAGAGTCCCCGGCAACGGCGCGAAAATTTGATATGCTCAAATTTAATACCCTAAAAGTATCTAAGCAGTCGCTACAGTATTTTAGGGGTCGAACCACAAAGACTCAAGATGATACTCAATAGATTCAGAAATATGAACTAAGCTAAGCAAAATAGATGAAATTAAGAATGACAAAACAATTAAATCAAGGATATAAATCAATGGAGGAAAACGCTAGGCTTAGGGAAACTTGCAGGCAAATCAGAATTATCAAATCAAATCAATTGTCAAGAATAAATTAAGCTCCGCTTTCAAACTTAAATCATAGATGTAAAGTAAACCAATTGTCGTTGCGAAAACTATCTATGCCTAAACCTAGAATTCCAAATTTCTTTGCAAATTCTATGAATTTAAACAAGCATTAAAGTTCAAGTTCAATTGTTCACAAAATCCCTAAACCAAATTTCTTTGCGAATAGGGCTTTTGCTCACCAAACACTAGATCAGGCACTCAAGCACACTTTCGTGCCAATCAAACAACCTAACATCAGATTCTAGTTCGCGAGGCTAGAATAAGCATTAATCTCAAGTCTAGGTGAAAAGCTCTATAGATTATTCCCTAACAATCGATTCAGATCTAACAATTCATCAAATACCTTTAAGCAACCCTAATCCTAACAGGAAATCTACTCAGACATGGTGAAAGCAATAAACATCATAAATAGAATAGATATCATAATATAAAATTTAAATAGAGTAAGAATACAAAGAGGTTCAAGAATTTTTCTCCAAAAACTCAGTTGCAGAAAAACTCTATCTCCAGAAATCACAAGGTGTTCTTTTGGAGGCTGTAAAACCTAATTAAATAGCTAATCAAAACGTTTTGGAGTTATCTTCAAAATAAGGAAAACTTCTGGATAATCTTGGGGTTTGTCTCGCGTTCTGGTCACTGGGATCGACCGATGCTGTAAGTGGTATCGATCGATGCTGGTTTCTTCGGTCTTGTTTCTTCCAAACAAATGGTGTCGATCGATGCTCCTCAGTGTCGATCGATGCTAAGCTTGTTCCCGAACGGCTTGAACTCCAGATTGCTTCAAAAGCTCCCCAAATCCTCCAATTAGCTCCATATGCGCTTGTAGCTTGAAAAGAACCTGAAAGACTCTAAAACTAAAGAAAAGACTCAACAAAAATGACTTATATCATGGCTAAAAACGGGTAAAAACCATGATATATCAATGAACATTGTCTTCTTCGCGTTCTTTAGCAATATCTGGAGCAGCTGCGCACGTACACATCTTGCTAGTGTTGTAGTTTTGTAGTTCTTCCCAAAGCTTGGTTAAGCGTCCATAATAAGCAAGTACCGGCTGACCATCTTGCTTGCATGCTGAAATTTTATCCTTTATCAGCTGTTTTCGTACACCGTTTCCTATGGAGAAACGACTTTGTAGACTAACCCAAAGCTCCTTCGCATCGGACACAAAAGAGACAGTGGATCTTATTGTTGGATCAATAGAAGTTCTTATCCATCCGATAATCATTGAATTTGTAGCTTTCCATGATGATAGATCAGGTTCAGTTGTTGGCTTCGTGATTGTCCCATCAATAAACCCAAGTTTTTGTTTTGCTTGAAGAGAATTCATGAGTTCAGTAGCCCATTCGGAGTAATTGTCTTCCTTTAAGACAACAGAAGAGATCAAGGATCCTGGATTATCATATGCATTGAGAGTGTATGGAGATAGAGTAGTCATGGAGGAGAGAGCACCGGTTTAAATTTGAGTGAGAGCCGATGTTGAACCTGACATCATGTCGTCGACGGCCGCAGCAACGTCGACAGCGGCGCAAAGAGAAAAGAAATTTTTTTTTTTTTTAGGTTTAATAACCTTGCTCTGATACCATGAAATATTTAGGAATAGATTGCCTATTCATTAACCTAATGTTAGTATTTATACAGAGGTATGTGTTTCCTTTTCTCTAAGGAGATATTCCCTTGTTACAAGATAATATCAAACCTATTGAATATATACATATATCGTTGCCCATTAATCTCCACTTGAACTCGCGCTTTAGACGCATCGTGATCTACACCACGTCCAAGTTAGTCTTCAATGGAATCCAAAGTAGCATTATTCCTATATTATAGAGGGATTCCATGAATTCTTATCCAAAACGGGATCTTTAACGGGAAAGAATTCGAGACAATAGGTTCTCAACGTTCCAACACAACCATTCAGCGTTTGTAGTGGAAATGAGATCTCTTCAACATTGCTTTGAGATCTCCTCCGTTTTAAATCTAAAGATAAACTTTTCATGTCCTAAATCTCTTCCCTCTACGCTAGTTTTGAGGGGCTAAATTGATGGCATGAAGCCTAGGAGGCCTTTGATGTTCTGTACTTGGGAGTTTGTGACTCGCCCTATTAGAGTAAACCGATTTGCTTCAATAAGATTTGAGTTATCCACATATGGGATATTGATCAAGCCTTCCTGATACCAAGATTTGTGTCTGTCGGATCCAGCAGGTCGGTGGGTGTTCAGGTTCACCATCAAGAACCAAACTCTATTAGGACACTCGATGGTCGAGTAGGTTATCTAACAGACTGAATAGAATAGTAGCCGAGAAGTAACGGTGCAACAGAATTCCTTAACAAGAAGCAACAATGCAACGGAAGCAGCGATGCAATGAATAGAACAGTCTGTATAAGGCAGAATACGATAACGAGAAGCAACGATGCAACGAAAACCAAAACTAGAGTATCTGTACTAAAACAGTAAAGGATCTGAAACCAACGCAGAAGTAGTCAAGCACTTGGGCATGAACACACATAGAGAGGGAAAACAACGCCGAAATTAGACGTTCAAAGGCGAGATCAGCACGGCAGTGAAGGCTTCTCTCGATCGCCATTCTAGAGCGGCTAGTATTTTTACAATTGATTAAAAATTAGATATTTCTTAATATTAAGAAAACTCTCACTTATTATATAATATTATTGATAGATTCTAAATTTCCTCTTTTGATTTAGACTAACGTCCACACTGATTAAATATTTAAATATTTAAGATAACTTTTTTTTATAGTGTACAACTTAGTTTTATGATTCTTTGTTACCTTTTTGATGATGGTCACCTAATCAATCAGTAAGATTATCACTAAAAGAAATTTTTTGGGTCAAATCGATTGTAAACAATCAAAAAGTTTTTCCATGTTTGATTAAATTTTTAATTCATATGACTTAAACCAAAAAATAAAAGAAAATCACTACAGGAAAAAGAGTTTTCTTAGCATCCGAAAAACGCTATCTAACGATACGATAGAGTTTAGATAAGCGCTATATCATCGTTTGTTATAATAGATCAGACACTTTAGATAGCGATTTTATGTGCTGCCATCGTATTTTCATATACTATAGCACATTTTAGTCTGCAACTAGATATTCTATAATAACGCTTTCTTTTTATTATTAATAATAATATTCACAGCGTTTTTGGGAATTGTTATTTATAATATTACTATAGCATTTGTATAAATGTAATTTGTTTCTAAGTATTGTTTTAGACTAATTTTTTCCAATATAAATATCATTCTGGGTTGAGAGACGTTACATAACATTATCAAAACACTGCATTAATTTTCACAAAGATACAAAGACAAGTTCAACATGTTACAAACACAAAGATAAGGAGTAAAAGTACAAAAAACCCAATGTAACACATCTGTCTCACATCAATATAATTTTATCACTAGGACAAGCCATTGTGGTTCCTACTGCATCATCTATGAATTTAACTTCAGAATTTGGTCTCCACACTCGTGCACCATCAACCTTTGATCACGGCAACATCAACAAATCCAATACAACTAATATATATTCTCAATCTCATCCAAACATCTGATTACCCTAACTATTATCCAAGCTAAGCTCTATTAACCAAATCAAATTAAAAAAGTAGTTGCAGAAACTTACCGGAGGTGATTTTCTGGCTGATTCATCTCTTGTAAGTAGATGAGGTATGTGTATCCTATCAATAGGCCATTCAATGTTCTCATTTAGTGCATCACCCATCAATGATATTTCAGCACTAGGTCTCCATAAATAAGCACCAGGTTTAACCACCAGCCTGACCTTCACAACTGCATCATTCAGTCTCGGAGGAATATTCTTGACCAATTCTTTTGTGTTAGTTGACAACAATATACCCTCAACAATCAATTCATCATCCACACAAAAATGTGAACTCTTCCTATAGATGCATATGTAGCCTAAGGATCATACAAATATATATATATATTAGTAATTTAATCCACATGAATTTGAAAGGAATACAAATTCAGTTTTTAAATTACCTCGGATCCGAGAGTGTTAGGAGGTAGGGATAAGTTAATATCATCGTCCAAGATTATCATTCCAGACGGCCATGCGATTTTAACTCCTAAAGCTTGACCAAGTGACACAATGGTTGGAGTATGTCTACAGAGAGATGCTTCTAGGACTTATGCGGACTTCACAATTACAGCAAATCCAATAGGACCTAGTGAAACTCGACCAATTTTATATGTTGATTCACTAGATCAGGATTCTCCTTCCCAAAGAACAATCTCATCCTTCGAATATCAATCTAGTAGCTGGCACCTAATTACTCCTTTGCTAACATCGCTTAACTCAGACTTAGAAACATCATCATTATGTCTCTAACAAGTTGAGCATAACCAAAAATATATAAGTTGGCATCTTATTGAACATGAAAGTTCACACTGTGAAACAACAAGTGTGAAAGGTTACCTTTTTACCAGCTAAGCCGACAATAAAAAAAAAAGTCACTAACCACATTTTGCAATTCTTCAAGCTTGCTAAGTAATTCTGCTTGACTGGCTTCAAGCTTCTGCACATATGATTCTCTAGCCTGTAAGAATGCCAACTTGGTAACAGTAGCCCCTCTGCCCATCCCCCTAAGTCTTCCTAGTCTATCTTTTCCTAGTACCTGACTCACAACATCTTCTCTAATATTATTTGTGGATGTGGAGTCCATTTCATTATCAATTGTCATGATTTTTTCTTGAAATCAAGATTTACACACAATATGAAGCATCTAGTTTTAAAAGAAATTGGAGAACAAACGTTAACAAGAATCTAAATCATTCTTACAATAGTATATGCACGTTCTTCCCTTACGGGTCTCCGTTAGATGGCGTGTGTCCTGCTACCCAAACCTTACTTCTAGTAACTTTCCTAGGATCATAACTATTTTTTTCTACAAGTTCATAATAATGCTTATCAAAAAATATTTGATTTACTTGTACAACTAACCAATTAGAACAATACATAGACATACATACCATCTCATGGTAAACATTGCGACAATCAATGTAAGGACATAACATATCTGATGGATTAACCAAACTTCTTGCTGAATCAGACACAAACTTAGTTACTCCTTGCTCATACTCATGGCTATAAGTTAATGTGAAAATCATAAAATGAAATCAATGAAGATGTGTAATCACATTCAAGTTAATACCTTGGTAACCAGACCCCAACTTTATCTCCAACCATATGAGTATACAAGTAATTATCAGAGACAGTCACGTTAAGCCACAACAACAATACATAATGATATCTGATAGAAGAATCAAATTTGAGAGAGATACCTAATAGATTTTGTTCTCTTTTGCTTAAATCAAAGTACGAAAGAAAGCAGAAGTATAAAACAGTTAAACTCACACAAACATTTAACCAAAATCCATAGTAAAAGAAAAAACCCTGACAATTATAAGTACCTTTAATGCAAGCACTTAATCTTAAACAAAATCTTCCTGCAAAAGAGTAAAAACAATTGAAACGGATCAATTCAATATGCAAGAAACCTAAATCAATACACATCAAGAAAGAAACTTGATTTCTTTATCATAAAAACTCGATTTCACCTTCGCTTAGTGGGATCAGTAGGGATTATTTCGGGAACGAGGTGAACAAGTATGATAGCTGAAAAAATTTTGGGTTTTGTTTTTGAGAGATTTGGTTAGGCGTCTATAGTAAGCAAAGGGGAAGATCAATTGCAGCTTAATTGCTATGTTTTTTGTTCGAAAGAGTGAGATTTAGGACAGCGAGAAAAGTTTAAAATGGAGTAAGAAGGGATTATACAGGAAAGGTGCTTAGGTATTATCATTGGGATTTGTCTGGGAGAGAGTCGGATTAGGCGGAGATTGTGATAATCGAGCAAAAAAGAGCGAAAGGGGAAGAACATGAAATTTTAGGTCTAAGTAATTGGAGATTTTCCATTTTGGAGCCCAAATGTATTTTCGAATCTAATTTTACTAAGTGTCGCAGGAATGAAATGTTTTTTACTATCTAACACTATTATAACGTTTGGAATGAGGTATTTGCTATTAAGGATAACCTTTAACTTACAAAACGATACGCGAAATTTTGTTTTCTAATCTAACACCATATCATAGCATTTACAAATATACAAACACTATAAAAAACCAGGGATATTATAACTATATCAGAATTACCAAAAACGCTATATTATAATGCTATAAAAACCCAATATTCTTGTAATGTTATTGTGTTTGCATTGTTATTCGTACTTGAACTGTGTTTGTATCGAGTATGACAACCAAAAAATCTCCTTTAGTCCTTCCCATTTAATGATGTTCGACTCAAAAGTTGCATCTAGGCATTTGCAGAAAATATGACAGAAATGTTTTTCTCAAAGTGGGGTATATTCTTTCACCACTTGGCACTTTGTGATTCGCATGTGTCATTCTCTTGCTAAAGTTTCTAATCATGGTTATTGATTAAATAAAAATTTTAATAAATTTATTTTACACAAATGTTATCTATGTATGTTTTAGGGGATTTCATCGAACTCTTCTCTTAACTGAATTTTCTTGATAGTGTTATTTTTTTCATTTGTTTCTCTCGAACTCTATTCTTTTATCTTATTATGTTCTATTATTATTTTAGACTATCGCCCAAAATGAATAAATATCTGTGATACCTTATTCTTAGGAAGCTCAAGTTTGGCTAATTGTTCTTTGTTAATTTTGTTAGGATGTCCACGCACCCAGTAATGAACATTGTTAATGGAAACACAAATTCTGGGGGAGTGGATTGCGAACAATCAAAGCATATCAAGGTGATCCACGCTTAAGAGAGTGTCGAATTCGTAAAATGACAAAAAAAAAATATCCATGCTTATGCATTTTTCTTTTTACATGAACTATATATGTATGTGTTGAACGACGTCTGAATTGTTTCTATTTAGTCACTCGCATCTAATAATATTTGACTCAAAAAGGAATGTATATGCATTTAAAATGATTCATCGCATACATAATATGAGAGGGTTTTCTTCTTAAAATGCTTAATAAAGTGTAATTTTTTCCATGTGTAGGCATTTTCCGCACTTGAGTTATGTTTGTNTATAAATATCATTCTGGGTTGAGAGACGTTACATAACATTATCAAAACACTGCATTAATTTTCACAAAGATACAAAGACAAGTTCAACATGTTACAAACACAAAGATAAGGAGTAAAAGTACAAAAAACCCAATGTAACACATCTGTCTCACATCAATATAATTTTATCACTAGGACAAGCCATTGTGGTTCCTACTGCATCATCTATGAATTTAACTTCAGAATTTGGTCTCCACACTCGTGCACCATCAACCTTTGATCACGGCAACATCAACAAATCCAATACAACTAATATATATTCTCAATCTCATCCAAACATCTGATTACCCTAACTATTATCCAAGCTAAGCTCTATTAACCAAATCAAATTAAAAAAGTAGTTGCAGAAACTTACCGGAGGTGATTTTCTGGCTGATTCATCTCTTGTAAGTAGATGAGGTATGTGTATCCTATCAATAGGCCATTCAATGTTCTCATTTAGTGCATCACCCATCAATGATATTTCAGCACTAGGTCTCCATAAATAAGCACCAGGTTTAACCACCAGCCTGACCTTCACAACTGCATCATTCAGTCTCGGAGGAATATTCTTGACCAATTCTTTTGTGTTAGTTGACAACAATATACCCTCAACAATCAATTCATCATCCACACAAAAATGTGAACTCTTCCTATAGATGCATATGTAGCCTAAGGATCATACAAATATATATATATATTAGTAATTTAATCCACATGAATTTGAAAGGAATACAAATTCAGTTTTTAAATTACCTCGGATCCGAGAGTGTTAGGAGGTAGGGATAAGTTAATATCATCGTCCAAGATTATCATTCCAGACGGCCATGCGATTTTAACTCCTAAAGCTTGACCAAGTGACACAATGGTTGGAGTATGTCTACAGAGAGATGCTTCTAGGACTTATGCGGACTTCACAATTACAGCAAATCCAATAGGACCTAGTGAAACTCGACCAATTTTATATGTTGATTCACTAGATCAGGATTCTCCTTCCCAAAGAACAATCTCATCCTTCGAATATCAATCTAGTAGCTGGCACCTAATTACTCCTTTGCTAACATCGCTTAACTCAGACTTAGAAACATCATCATTATGTCTCTAACAAGTTGAGCATAACCAAAAATATATAAGTTGGCATCTTATTGAACATGAAAGTTCACACTGTGAAACAACAAGTGTGAAAGGTTACCTTTTTACCAGCTAAGCCGACAATAAAAAAAAAAGTCACTAACCACATTTTGCAATTCTTCAAGCTTGCTAAGTAATTCTGCTTGACTGGCTTCAAGCTTCTGCACATATGATTCTCTAGCCTGTAAGAATGCCAACTTGGTAACAGTAGCCCCTCTGCCCATCCCCCTAAGTCTTCCTAGTCTATCTTTTCCTAGTACCTGACTCACAACATCTTCTCTAATATTATTTGTGGATGTGGAGTCCATTTCATTATCAATTGTCATGATTTTTTCTTGAAATCAAGATTTACACACAATATGAAGCATCTAGTTTTAAAAGAAATTGGAGAACAAACGTTAACAAGAATCTAAATCATTCTTACAATAGTATATGCACGTTCTTCCCTTACGGGTCTCCGTTAGATGGCGTGTGTCCTGCTACCCAAACCTTACTTCTAGTAACTTTCCTAGGATCATAACTATTTTTTTCTACAAGTTCATAATAATGCTTATCAAAAAATATTTGATTTACTTGTACAACTAACCAATTAGAACAATACATAGACATACATACCATCTCATGGTAAACATTGCGACAATCAATGTAAGGACATAACATATCTGATGGATTAACCAAACTTCTTGCTGAATCAGACACAAACTTAGTTACTCCTTGCTCATACTCATGGCTATAAGTTAATGTGAAAATCATAAAATGAAATCAATGAAGATGTGTAATCACATTCAAGTTAATACCTTGGTAACCAGACCCCAACTTTATCTCCAACCATATGAGTATACAAGTAATTATCAGAGACAGTCACGTTAAGCCACAACAACAATACATAATGATATCTGATAGAAGAATCAAATTTGAGAGAGATACCTAATAGATTTTGTTCTCTTTTGCTTAAATCAAAGTACGAAAGAAAGCAGAAGTATAAAACAGTTAAACTCACACAAACATTTAACCAAAATCCATAGTAAAAGAAAAAACCCTGACAATTATAAGTACCTTTAATGCAAGCACTTAATCTTAAACAAAATCTTCCTGCAAAAGAGTAAAAACAATTGAAACGGATCAATTCAATATGCAAGAAACCTAAATCAATACACATCAAGAAAGAAACTTGATTTCTTTATCATAAAAACTCGATTTCACCTTCGCTTAGTGGGATCAGTAGGGATTATTTCGGGAACGAGGTGAACAAGTATGATAGCTGAAAAAATTTTGGGTTTTGTTTTTGAGAGATTTGGTTAGGCGTCTATAGTAAGCAAAGGGGAAGATCAATTGCAGCTTAATTGCTATGTTTTTTGTTCGAAAGAGTGAGATTTAGGACAGCGAGAAAAGTTTAAAATGGAGTAAGAAGGGATTATACAGGAAAGGTGCTTAGGTATTATCATTGGGATTTGTCTGGGAGAGAGTCGGATTAGGCGGAGATTGTGATAATCGAGCAAAAAAGAGCGAAAGGGGAAGAACATGAAATTTTAGGTCTAAGTAATTGGAGATTTTCCATTTTGGAGCCCAAATGTATTTTCGAATCTAATTTTACTAAGTGTCGCAGGAATGAAATGTTTTTTACTATCTAACACTATTATAACGTTTGGAATGAGGTATTTGCTATTAAGGATAACCTTTAACTTACAAAACGATACGCGAAATTTTGTTTTCTAATCTAACACCATATCATAGCATTTACAAATATACAAACACTATAAAAAACCAGGGATATTATAACTATATCAGAATTACCAAAAACGCTATATTATAATGCTATAAAAACCCAATATTCTTGTAATGTTATTGTGTTTGCATTGTTATTCGTACTTGAACTGTGTTTGTATCGAGTATGACAACCAAAAAATCTCCTTTAGTCCTTCCCATTTAATGATGTTCGACTCAAAAGTTGCATCTAGGCATTTGCAGAAAATATGACAGAAATGTTTTTCTCAAAGTGGGGTATATTCTTTCACCACTTGGCACTTTGTGATTCGCATGTGTCATTCTCTTGCTAAAGTTTCTAATCATGGTTATTGATTAAATAAAAATTTTAATAAATTTATTTTACACAAATGTTATCTATGTATGTTTTAGGGGATTTCATCGAACTCTTCTCTTAACTGAATTTTCTTGATAGTGTTATTTTTTTCATTTGTTTCTCTCGAACTCTATTCTTTTATCTTATTATGTTCTATTATTATTTTAGACTATCGCCCAAAATGAATAAATATCTGTGATACCTTATTCTTAGGAAGCTCAAGTTTGGCTAATTGTTCTTTGTTAATTTTGTTAGGATGTCCACGCACCCAGTAATGAACATTGTTAATGGAAACACAAATTCTGGGGGAGTGGATTGCGAACAATCAAAGCATATCAAGGTGATCCACGCTTAAGAGAGTGTCGAATTCGTAAAATGACAAAAAAAAAATATCCATGCTTATGCATTTTTCTTTTTACATGAACTATATATGTATGTGTTGAACGACGTCTGAATTGTTTCTATTTAGTCACTCGCATCTAATAATATTTGACTCAAAAAGGAATGTATATGCATTTAAAATGATTCATCGCATACATAATATGAGAGGGTTTTCTTCTTAAAATGCTTAATAAAGTGTAATTTTTTCCATGTGTAGGCATTTTCCGCACTTGAGTTATGTTTGTGTCAAATATTAGCGTTCGAGCAAAAGAGGAAGATCCATTGTAGCTCAATTGCTGTGTTTTTTGTTCGAAAGAGTGAGATTTTAGGAGACAGTGAGTGTAAAATTGAATAAGAAGGGAGCATACAAGGACGTTGCTTAGGTATTATGATTGGGATTTGTGTGGGAGAAAGTCAGATTAGGCGGAGATTGTGATAATCGATTAAAAAAGAGCAAAAGGGGAAGAACATGAAATTTAAGGTCTGAGTAATGGGAGATTTTTCATTTTGGAGCCCAAATGCATTTTCGAGTCTAATTTTACTAAGTGTCATGGGAATGAAATGTTTTTTTACCACCTAACACTGTTATAACATTTGCAAACCTTTAACTTACAAAACGATATGCAAAATTTTGTTTTCTAGTCTAACACTATATCATAGCATTTACAAAAAAACCCAAGGATATTATAACCATAGCAAAATTACCAAAAACGCTATATTATAATGCTAAAAACCCCAATATTCTTATAGTGTTATTGTGTAAGCATTTTTATTCGCACTTGAACTTTGTTTGAATCGAGTATGATAACCAAAAATTCTCCTTCACTCCTTCCCATTTAATGATGTTCGACTTAAAAGTGCTATCTATGCATTTGTAGAAAATATGACAAAAAATTTCTCAAAGTGGTATATTTTTCACCACTTGGTACTCTGTGATTCGCATGTTTCATTCTCCCGCTAAATTTTTAATGATGGTTACTGATTAAATAAAAGGTTTATTAAATTAATTGTACACAAATATTATCTATGTATGTTTTAGGGGATTTCATCAAACTCTTCTCTAAACCGAATTTTCTTGGTAATGTTATTTTTTAATATGTTTCTCTCGAACTCTGTTCTTTTATCTTATTATTCTCTATTATTATTTTAGACTATCGCCCAAAATGAATAAATATCTAAGATAGCTTATTCTTAGGAGACTAAATTTTGGCTAATGGTTCTTTGTTAATTTTGTTAGGATGTCCACCCACCGAATAACGAATGTTCCTAATGGAAAACAATTATGGGGGAGTGGATTGCAAACAATCAAAGCATATCAAGTTTATCCACACTTAAGAGTATGTCGAATTCGTAAAATGACAAAAAAACAATTTCATTCTTATGCATTGTTCTTTGTACATGAACTATATATGTATGTATCGAACAACGTCTGAATTGTTTCTCTTTAGTCACTCGCATCTAATAATATTTGACTCAAAAGAGAACATATATGCATTTAAAAATGATTCATCGCATACATAATATTAAAAGGTTTTCTTCTTAAAATGTTTAATAAAATGTCTAATTTATTTATTTTTTCGATCTATAGGCATTTTTCCGCACTTGAGTTATGTTTGTATCAAATATTAGAGTCCAAAATATCAACAAACTCTCAACCCCCCCCCCCCTCCCCCAACACAAAGTTTTACTTAATAACAGTATCAAATTTGTTAGATTTCGTTTGTGAAATCAAATGTTAAACAAATATCATTGGATATCAATTAGTATGTAGAAATCATTAAACGAATAATATAATATTTTATTTTGACAAGAATTTAACATAGCATGATTTTTTATTAGACTTGTAAATCAATTAAAGTGGCTAAGCAATAAACCCTACTTAAACTGGCTCAATAAAGGTTCTTATTTCTAAGTTTTATTTTTTATCCTCATCCAATTGTACTTATGTGTACTGAAGGGCCACAATTTATTTCATGTTTTAGACATGAATATCTTAGGGTTGACTCTGGTCATAAATTTTTAAGTTATAAAGTCAACGGGAGTTAGAACCATGACTCGTTGGATATATAAGGTTGGATAGTTTTCTTTTTTCAGTTGTTTAGACTGTTTCTTTCTCGGCTTTGTAAGTATGGTGTTGTCTTAAATATTAGTTCGATAATCGCTTCTCTGATATTTCAAGTCATTTTTAGCTAGTATATTAGTAGTACCTCACGTAATCATCTTCTCTTGCACTATATAGAGTATAGACCCTTCTTCTTGAAACATAGCTTTTCTGTAACAAGCAAAACATAAATCATTTTGAGTCATTTTTTAATAAACTCAAGCACGTACGTACGTGTTTCCACCTTATTTTGGTAAAATTTATTCACTGCGTCATTGTATTTGGGCTTCTACTCCACTTATGACCCACGAAAATCATGGTCCAAAAAGATTTAACCCTATCTAAAATTTAATTTTACTCTTTACTACTAAAAAGAAAAAAGAAAAAAAAATGCATACAGAAAAGAAAAATAATGTGTAATAATGATGAGGGGTTGTTGCTTCAACTACTTCCCGTAAAAATGCATCAGCCATTTGACTCATTAAAGAATACAGCCATAAGTTAGATACCATCATTAACATACTCAACTCTCTTGTCAACGTTAGCAATTTCCCATACGTCTTACCAACTTCTTATGACAACTACTTTTTCCTTTTAAGTTTAAACTAACAAAGTTTTGATCATATATCAAAATTACATATTTGGAAAATATATATGTTGTCATTTGGGAGGGGGGAGGGGGGGATCCTACTTTCTCTTTCAAGGGTTTTATCATAATTTTTTTTGACAACCGATGTGTTTACCCGATAGAATCTATAAGAAATGTTTCGTGTATTTTCAAATGATACTATATAATAACATCAACATGTTCATCTTATTTATATTGCAGTATTGAACGTAATTATGTTCACCATTCACTTTTTTCCTTTTTTTTTTTTTTTTTGTAACGCAACCGTATAGAACACACGCACTTAAAGAAACCCATTTGGGCATGTGTTGTCCTTGCTCTGTCACATGCATAATTCTGCTATTTAAAAAAAAAAAAATTATACACATATATGACCAATTCAAACATATATATTTAGAGAAAAATTTAGTCAGTATAATTTTCTAATTATGTAATGATTTACAGATTTGTGCCACTCGTATGTAGTCTTATTTTTTTTATTTTTTCCGATGTTGTCTTTTTCTTTTAAAGAGGTAAGTAGGTTATTAGTTGTTATCCACAATACGTGAAATACCTCTCTCTTTCATTTAATCAATAAAAATTTTAACATAAAATTTGATTGGTTCTCCAGTAACCAAACATACCCCCGCAATATGTTTGTTGGCGGTTGCGGTTGATATCATTTAATAACAATCAACAAATCGCAAGATTCTAAAAGCTCATTTGCTGCGAGCGTTTGCGACAGCGGTTGATTATGTGAATGATTCAAAACTCTTTTCAAAAAAAAGATTATTTACATAATTGATAATAATTAGTTGAAAATAAAATTAAATAAAATAAAGATTTTATTCTCTTTATTAAATACTATCACAAAAAATTCTTAAATGCATATATATAACTATTAAAAAAAATTATAACAAAATGAAAACCTATTTATAATTATTAATAATATTTATTGTATGTTCCAAATCTCTTAAAATAAATATTTCATTAGTTTAAGAATCTAACTTTTAATTATTAAAAAAAAGTTTTGGTTTTCATATATAAAAAATTACATATTGTATGTATTTTTGATAAATTTTATAATTAAATTACTACTATAAGCACGGTTAATCAGTCACAAATCATCCAAAAATACATCTATTTCTATAGTTATATAATGTCGTTTAAATCACTTAATACCAAAAACCGCACATGTCTGTTTCCACAAATTTCCGGACCCGCACCTGCATCTACTACGTTTAAACGAGTCAGACCCATCATGTGGCAGCGGTTGGAAGGTTCCCATCTCATAAGCATTGAGGCAGGAGAGTCACTTAGTGTAAGTGATTTTGCATCGGTCACAAACGCAAATTCATACTTATGGCTATGTTGTTCGTGCTATGACACAAACAATGAATAAACAAATAAACAATGGGGCGGACGAAGCAATCTCTTTTATTAGATCTTAGCGAGGGTTCGCGTTTTACAATAAGCTTTTTATTAGATCAAGCTTAAAAATGTGAAAATGAGATTTTATAGAGAAAATAACTTGACAGAAATTCTCTCTAGAGAAAAATGAGGTCCTCTTCTCAATGGTGGCTCCTCTATATTTATAGGGAGGAATGACCTAGGGCTTCTCTTGCGAAAAATCCCCTTTTGTCCTTGATGGACCGGGCCGGATTTATATAGGTCATTTGGTTTATAAATTGAGAAAATTGAATGGGCTTTAGCCCATGTCCATCAGTAGCTCCTCCCTCAGTCCGGTGTGCGAGAGGATGCTTGAGGTCGGCGGAGAGAGTCTCTCTAGGGTTTCGCACTTGTGTTTTCCTAGAGGCCTTGACAAGACGAGTTTGGATTTTGCGAGTCAGAGCTTGACTTTTACGAGGCAAAGTTCGGCTTCGATTAAAAACGCGAGGCAAAGCTTGCTTTTGGTTCTTGTTTGTATTCTAATCCGTGAATCTTGCGAGCAGGAAGTTAGAGGAATTGAGTTTTCTAACTTAAGATTTTTTGATGTAAGACCGGTCTTAGTTGAAATGTGTTTTCGTGCGAGCCAAAACTCGGCTTTGGTTCTTCTTGCAAGGTTTTCCTCAGCCAACAGAAAGGCTCCGGCGAGGTTATCCTTGGCATTAAACTTGTTTCTAGAAGCATATTATGGTGCAAGACGTCTCTTGACTTATCCTGTATATGCTTGAACCGAGAATCATAGTTTGATAGATAATAAGTAAGCAAGACAAGCTTGCTCTACTTAGGTGCGAGCGTGGTGTCGACTTACCCTGTGGGTGCTTCAAGATCGGCGCGAGCGTGCAAGCCAGAGCCTGGCTTATATTGTCCGACCGTCTATAAGCTTTCGCGAGATGGACCCGGCTTCAGTCTTTAAGTGTAAGATTTTGGCTTACTTAAATAAAGACGTGGATTATTTCGATCGAAAAAGAGTTTCTAGGTCTGATCAACGAGCACCACTGCATCCATGTGGGAACGCGTTTTAAATCGTACATCTAGCCAGGAAGACGATGTGAAAATAGCAAGAGCTAAGTTTGCGAAGGTTCGAGCAAACGAGTTAAAGAAACTGCTTCGAATGTTTCGAGCAAACTATTGCGAGATGGACTCGGCTTATTATTTATTATATATATATATTATAGATATATAGCTGTGCCTCGTAAAAGGCTGTCTACGTACCCTGCAATCAAGCCGACCGTAGTTCGAATGACAAAAGAGAGGCTTATTGACCGAGGGTTTTTTTTTTGTTTGTTTGTTTGTTTTTTTTGTTTTTTTTTGTTTTGTTTTTATTTTTTTATTTTTTTTTATTTGGACCGGTACTCAGTAGATTCGACGTCTTGGTGTCATGACGTCATCCTCTCTTGGCGCGTCCCTTGCACGCTTAGGTTCGTCGTCTCGCATTTCTTCAGATTGATGGTTGCATGTACTTGATTCGAACTGGTCGAGACTAACGCTTACGTCGCCATTCTTATACTTCGAGAGAAATAAGGTTTGTAAGGTCCGACATTCGTCCATTTAGTGGCCAGAGAGTTTATGGAAATCGCAATATAATTTAGAGTTCTTGATTTCATCGTTGTGACAATATTTGTTCCACCTCTGTTGAGGCTGAGTGTCCGAACTGCTGACTTGGTAAGTCGGCGACTTCTTCCCAAAGGTTTCCTCGTAGTCTCTGTCATAATGTTGATGAGGTTTGTGATACTCTTCCTTCGACTTCTCTTTCGGAGTTACCGCTTTGGGAAGGGCGAGACGCTTTGTATGGATTGCTTTGTTTTCCTCAATTGCGATATGCCTGTTGGCGCGGTGTACTGCGTCTTCAAGCGTCGCTGGTTGGTTGAGCATTAGATCTTCACGAAAACGTGAGTCATGCCATACGGCATTTTGCAGTGCGGCAACAGCTGCATCGTCGGGTATGACAACGCTTGAGACAATAGATTTGAAGCGTTCAATGAAGGTGCGAAGGGGCTTGTTGGCACCTTGGGCTATGGTCTACAGATCGGCGTTCGACGCTCCTTTCTCGAGGTACATCGAGTAGTGCTTCAAGAAGGCTGCAGATAGCTGGTCGAAGTTGTCGATCGAGTTGACTTTAAGTCGAGAGAACTAGCTTAGAGCAGCGCCACTCAAATGTTCTACGAACAGCTGACAACTACCTGCGTCTTGCTCTTCAGGAGAGAAGTGCGCGCGTCCTACGACGTGGTTAAAGTTTGTCAAGAAACGCGCTGGGTCGGAGTTTCCGTCGTAGCTCAGCAATTTCACCTTGCATGTGTGCTTAACATGGATGCCAGATATGTGTGAGGTGAATGGTGACCACCGTGTCTCTTCTAACACTTTCTCTAATTCTGGTGTTGAGCTAATCGCGCGGTGCATTTTGGAAGACATGTCGCGGATTGTTGTCTTCATTCTCTTGAGCTCTTGGTCGCGCGTACTAGCGGGATTATCTTCTCTTGTCCGTCCTCTCGCTTGTTCATCGATTGATCCAACTATGATCGACGACGGTCGACGGCTTCCCGAACGCTCTCGATCAGAAGTTGGTCGGGGATGAACTATGGGTTCGGAGCTGGGATGCCTCGTGTTCCGGCCTCTGGAGGTTCGATATCGTGCTTGTGCTGCAACAATGGCATCGAGTCTCTCATTTGTCTTCTCTTTTTATCGGTCAAGTCGATCAAGGATGGTCTGCATCAAACCGTCGAGGTTAGCTCTGCTGCTTGCGACCTCGTTAGTCTCCGTGTTCTGGGTCAGCCGAGCCCCACGAGGTGTTGCAGGATTGGTAGGGGTGGGATGGTCGATACGAGTTGGAGCATCCGTAGGAGCTAGAGCATCGATAGGGCCTTGGACATCGGCAAGGGCCGGAGCGGTTCCAAGAACTTCTCCGCGTCGGCGACAGGTGGCCCATCGGAGGTCGCCGAAAACTGGAAGGTTGGCAGAATTGACTGAATTGCCGGCAGGTGGTGGTGACTCGACACCGTTGACGTCTGGTTCGCTCGAAGTCTCGGTTTCCTAGTTCTGGAGCTCGTTGATTGTTGGTTCCATCGTTAGATCTTGTTGAGAAAAAATACTTCGAAGGGTCCCCACAGACGGCGCCAATTGTTCGTGCTACGACTCAAACAATGAATAAACAAATAAACAATGGGGCGGACGAAGCAATCTCTTTTATTAAATCTTAGCGAGGGTTCGCATTTTACAACGAGCTTTTTATTAGATCAAGCTTGAAAATGTGAAAATGTGATTTTACAGAGAAAATAACTTGACAGAAATTCTCTCTAGAGAAAAATGAGGTCTTCTTCTCAATGGTGGCTCTTCTATATTTATAGGGAGGAATGACCTAGGGCTTCCCTTGCAAAAATTCCCCTTTTGTCCTTGACGGACCGGGCTGGATTTATAGGTCATTTGGTTTATTAAATTGAGAAAATAGAATAGGCTTTAGCCCATGTCCATCATATGTCGATGGGAATGTGGTGATCGACGTGAGGAAACTGGACTGTTATGAATGTGAGAAGGTGGTTTTTCAAGCTCTTGCGATAAGCGATAACGGTAACTACAAACTCCATTTTGCCGTTAACAATTGATTCGATAGATGTATTGCCTAAAATTCTGTGTTTTTATTTTAGTGTTCTTGAATGAAAAGAGAGAGTTCATATATATTTGAACCAAAATGTTAATTAGTCACTGGATCTTTGCTTTTGAAATTTTTTTGGTGATTGTTTCTAGTAGATGATATATTGTGTTTTTACAATCAAATGTTCGGTATTTTTTTATACTCTTTGATTATATTGTTGTGTCATTTTTCTATTATGCATATTTTTAGTCGAGTTTTGAGTCTTTTTCAGATTCTAGGACGATATGTTGGAGTTGGATTTTTAGTAAGCGTTCAAGTCGAAATAAGATGAGAAAAGTGCAGAAGCAGGAGAGACATATCAGACCTCCTATGAATTGATCTGTCCAAGATGTTCGACATACAAAACACAATTCCAAAGGCGGAGAACCAGATTGGTCTCCCTATGGACTGACCGATTGGTCCACTCCTCTAACGCAACTCATTTATTTCTTTTTGCTGTTTCTCAATTTCTATTTTTGGTAAAAGGTATAAAATCACTGAATACATAATTAGCAAATTACGTTTTATTTTCTAAGTTTTTTCTAACGAGGTTTTCACAGTCTGTAAGAAACTCCTTTACGATAGAGATCCATCCTCTTTGATACCTTGGAAAAAATTTCAAAACCCTATTTTTTCCATTGCAATATGTGTGAGTAGTTTGATCATCCTGTTTTATATTTGTGGTTTTTTCTACGCATCAAAAGTGTTTGACAGAAAGCCTAAACAAATGTGAATTGAGTAATATGATTCTACACAACGGGATTTATGTTAAGAAGTATAGTGAACTTAATGAACTTCTGTGAAAATGCGAATATGATTAGGAACAAACGAAATTTTAGTAATTGAGTAGTCAAAATTTAGTGATAGATTCCTTGATAGAAGATTACTTAAGCTTTTGTTCCTATTCGAGAACAGTGCTTAATTGTTGAATCTTGAATTCTAATGTTTCACTAATCATTCATCACTGAATTATCTTATGATCCAATGCTTTAATTTTTTTTATCATATAATGTCCAACGTTGTTTGTTCTTTTTTTATTTACAAGTCTAAAAACCAAAATTCAATCTTTCGCTTTTGCTAAAAACAACTCTCGCAAGTCTTAGTGTTCCACTAATCTTTGTTGACTCGACATTAAATATAATATTGCGCACTTTACCGTGCACTTGAGGTGTAACTTTATCGGGTTAATACTCAAGCAATTAAGTCGGCGACGTTTCCAAAAACTAATTGCGTTATGTTGTAAACCTTCTAGAATGTCAACAATTGAGGTGAAAGAAATCAAAATGAATACGTAGAAGTGGAGTCCACGTCACTATGTGCACAGTAAAATCAACTTTCTCACATCTATAAATAGAGTTGATTTCGTTCATTTGTATACGATCATAAGAAACACTTAATAACATAGTAAAAGTTTCTTTCCCTCTCTCTTCATCTTATCGGTGTTTAATTTCTCTGCGGGTATAATTTTTTCTTATCTATTCTCTCAAATTTTTTCACCATTAAAACAGGTAAATAAAGGTAACACTTTACAACACGTTATCAGCACGATAAGCGTTTATAATTTTAACTTTTATATGTATACTATAATACCTTATAATGGACGGCTTTGCCGCCTGATTATTTATTTTCTGTTCATGGTCGGCTCTGCCGCCTTACTGTTTATTTACTGTTTTATATACGGATGACTCCGTCTCCATAATTATTTCTCAATGGTCGGTTTTCCGCCTGAAAAATTATTTTGCTTGTTTAATTGTTCATTTATATTCATGTCGGCTTGCCGCCTTTAATAATTTATTGTTTTTAATATGTTATTTCTGTCATCATAATTATGCTGTTAAATCTCTGTTTATTTTATGTTATGACTAATTCTATCACCATATAGTATTAATAAATTTATTTGAACTGATAAATATTATCTGATTAATTTTCAAATATTTCAGATAATTATTTTTAGAACAGTTATTTCCAACGGATATATTTATAAAATAACATAAAATTTTAATCATTTTTCAACTTTTCCAACGGTTATATAACGGCTAGTGAATAGTTTTTTACAATCTATAAATATACTCTTTTTCATTCATCCCTTCACACAAAATTTCATCTTATCTCAAATTACTCTCAAAAGATTTTTCAAGATTTCGAAAGAAGAATTTTCAAGATTTCAAGAAATATGCCTCGACTATTATTTCTTTTAAGTGTAATTTTTATTATTATTTCTATTTTATGGAATTTCCGTTGGAGAATATACTCCCGGAGAATTTATCATAAATATTGTTTTTATATTTGATGTAATTATATTTCTTGTAATTGCGCTTTTTATATAAAGGCATTTTATGTGTGTTTTTAAATAAGTTAAATAAAATCCTAATGATGTTATGAATAATAATAATAATAATTGAATTGCAAATATCTTATTTAAATATTTTGATTAATAAATTTGTTAATTTATGTTTACAGTTATAATGTCAAACTTGGTAAAACTCGAGAATGGCTGCCCTTAATATTTCCGGAAGAAATTATATGACATGGGCAGTAGCAGCAAAAAGACATCTTAAAGGAAAAGACTCCTCGATACCATCGATGAATCGATAAAACGACATCAGAGGAAGAAAAGGCACAATCCATGATATTTTTATGCCACCACATTCATGATGGTTTAAAAGATAATACATCACAAAAGAAGATCCTGCAGATCTTTGGAAATCGCTCAAAGAAGAGGTTTGATCACCAAAAATATGTGATCTTACCTAAAGCCAAACATGAGTGGCTAAATTTGCGGTTTCAGGATTACAAAAGTGTAAGCCAATATAATTCCGCTTCGTTCGAATAACTTCCAGGATGGCGTTTGTGTGGAGAAAAAATAGAAGAATATGATATGATCGAGAAAACTCTCCAAACGTTCCATCCAGAAACGTAATCCTGCAACAACAATACCGGGCAAAAGGGTACACTCTTTACTCGGAGCTATGCAAACTTGCTAGTTGCAGAGCAAAATAATGAGCTTGTGGTGTTAAACCATCAGATCGTCCAACTGGATCTGCTCCAATTCCCCGAAGTGAATGTTGCAACAACCAACTACAATAATTTGCAAAGACATGGGCACGGTAGAGGCCGTGGTCGTGGTCGTGGAGCGAGGACGAGGACGTGGACAAGGCCAAGGAAGAGGATTCCGTCCAAATGATATTAATTCCGGAAGAATTAATAAAAATTCTCAGAAAAAACAAAGTTGCGGTAAAAACAAACAAACATTTTGAGAATGTTTGTCACAGAATGTGGAATGAAAGGGACATTGTCCCGTAACCTGTCGTACGCCGAAACATTTGGCTGATTTATATCAGCAATCTCAAAGAGAAAAGAAAGAGATGGTGAAACCAACTTTGTCTCCGATGAAGCCAGACCCTCTTTCCATGGCTTTAAATGATGATGCACATCTCGATATTTCTGATTTTCTCGTTGGTCCTGAAGATATCAACGCACAAGATATAGATTAAGATGATTTTAAAAACTACTATCGTTTTATTATATAAAATAATGTTATATGTATTTTTATTTCTAAAAGTGTGTTGTAAAAATTTTTAAATATTTCTTATAATATCAGTGTTTGCTTTGTTGAGTGTTTATTAATATATCCCTTATGAATATCATAAATACAGATATGTCAAGATCTGAAATCTCGGGATGGAGATTTATGTCTGCAGACAGTGCTACAACACACACTATACTTAAGATAAAAAATACTTCTCATCCCTCATAATAAATAATTCCGCCGGAAGCGTGAATACAATATCTGAAAATGCAAAGATTGTTATAGGCTCTGGAAGAGTCAGTTTTCAAATGCCAAGGGGAACAAAATTGAAATAAATGATGCATTATATTCCCCAAAATCTCAGAGAAACTTAATAAGTTTTAGAGATATACGCAAAAATGGATATCATTTAGAAACTATGAACAAAAATGGCATTGAATATCTTTACATCACAACAACAATTTCTGGAAGAAAAGTTGTATAGAGAAATTACGAGCATTATCCTCTGGATTATATTCCACAAAAATAAATATGATTGAATCATATGTTACCGTAAACCCGCAGTTTACTAGTACCTTTAAAATTTGGCATGAACGACTTGGACATCCAGGTTCAGTCATGATGCGGAAAAATTGTGGAAAATTCTAATGGCCATTCATTGAAAAACCAGAAGATTTTTCGATCAGGTGAATTTTCATGTAATGCTTGTTCTCAAGGAAAATTAATAACTCGGCCATCGCCAGCCAAAATTAAAAAATGAATCTCCTGAATTCTTTAGAAAGGAATACATGGAGATATATGTGGACCTATCCATCCACCATGCGGGCCATTTCGATATTTTATAGTATTGATTGACGCATCCAGCAGATGGTCACATGTGTATCTATTGACAACACGGAATACGGCTTTCGCAAAATTTATTGCTCAAATAATCAGATTGAAAGCACAATTCCCTGATTACGCCATAAAGAAAGTTAGGCTTGATAATGCTGGTGAATTCACTTCACAAGCCTTTAATGGACTATTGTATGTCAATGGAATTGATGTGGAACATCCGGTCCCCCATGTTCATACACACAAAATGGCATGGCTGAGTCTTTGATAAAACGGCTGCAATTAATTGCAAAGGCCATTGATAATGAGAACAAACTCCCAATTTCTAATATGGGGTCATGCTATTTGCATGCTGCAAACTTGATCCAAATAAGACCAAGTGCATATAATAAATATTCTCCTTTGCAATTAACATATGGTCAGCAGCCTAATGTATCACATCTCCGTATTTTTGGTTGTGCGGTCTATGTTCCTATAGCGCCACCACAAAGAACAAAAATGGGCCACAAAGGAGATTAGGTATATATGTTGGGTATACATCACCAAGTATAATTCGGTATCTTGAACCGAAAACTAGTGATATGTTTACGGCTCGTTTTACCGATTGTCATTTCAATGAAGATGAATTCCCAGCATTAGGGGGAGGAATTAAAGAGGTTCCAAAAGATATTACATGGTGCACACAATCTTTTTGTTGCATCTAGATCCCCTACAAACCAACGTGAACTCGAAGTTCAGAAAATTGTGCACTTACAAAAAGTGGCAAATCAGTTACCAGATGCATTCACAGATACAAAAAAGGCTAACAAAATCATATATACCTGCTACAAATGCTCCATCAAGAATTAATGTTCCTGAAGAAACAAATTGATGAGAATAAAGCTAATGAACCCAAAATGCAGTTGAAAAGGAGAGACCAATGGGTTCGAAAGATAAAAATCCCCGAAAGAAAAGAAGTTGGGAGAAACAAATGAAAAGGTTCCAGAAGAACCACTTACAGAAAAATGTCAAGAAGACATTTATGAAAAGGTTCAAGAAGAACCAGAGAAAGAGAAAAATCTTGAAGTCGAGCGTGATACAGAAAGATGTGAAATTTCTATTAATTATACCAAGATGGAAAAGTATGGGTTAGATATGAAATTGATGATAAGGATGAAACATTCTCCTTTTCTGTATCTAAAGAAATTGATAATGAAAATGAGGATCCAGACCCAAGGTCCGTATCGGAATGCCAGAAAAGGCCCGATTGGGAGAAATGGCAAGAAGCCATGAGAAATGAATTACTCTCCTTAATAAGAGAAATGTATTTGGACCTATTGTTATTACACCTGAAGATGTAATACCGATTGGATGCAAATGGATCTTTGTGAGAAAAAGAAATGAGAATAATGAAGTCACACGATATAAGGCTCGACTTGTGGCACAAGGATTTTCTCAAAGACGGGAATTTGATTATGAAGAAACATATTCCCCGGTTATGGATGCAATCACATTCAGGTACTTGATGAGCCTAACGGCATCAAAAAATCTAGATATGTACCTTATGGATGTTGTGACTGCATACCTATATGGATCACTAGATAGTGACATTTATATGAAAATCCCAGAAGGATTCAAAATCCCGGAAGGATCAAAAATCCCAGAAGAATCCAAGAACATTTGTTCAGTCAAATTACAGCGATCACTATACGGATTAAAACAATCCGGACGCATGTGGTATAATCGCTTAAGTGAATATTTGATGAAAAAGGGATATACCAATAATGCGATATGCCCTTGTGTATTCATTAAGAAATCTCAAACCGGATTCGTGATCATAGCTGTCTATGTTGATGATTTGAACATAATAGGAACTCAAAAGGAAGTTGATGATGCAAGAACTCATATGAAAGAAGAGTTCGAAATGAAAGATCTTGGAAAGACAAAATTTTGTCTCGGACTTCAAATAGAGAATTTCCAAGATGGAATATTTGTGCATCAATCAAATTACACTAAAAGAGTGTTAAAACGCTTTAATATGGATAAAGCGAATCCTTTGAGTACTCCGATGGTCAATAGATCACTAAATGTTGATAAAGACCCGTTTAGACCTTGTGAAGATAACGAAGAAGTATTAGGCCCTAAAGCACCTTATATGAGTGCTATAGGTGCACTTATGTATCGTGCAAATTGTACTCGTCCAGATATAGCATTTGCTACTAATCTGCTTGCAAGATATAGTTCATGTCCAACGCGAAGACATTGGAATGGAATTAAACACATTTTTTGTTATCTCCAAGGAACAATTGATTTGGGATTATTTTATCATCGAAACTCTGATTTTGGTCTAGTTGGATTTGCAGATGCAGGATATTTATCAGATTCGCATAAAGCTCTATCGCAAACTGGATATTTTTTCACTATAGGAGGTATTGCGATCTCGTGGCGTTCTCAGAAGCAGACATTGGTTGCTACTTCTTCAAATCATGCGGAAATCATTGCACTTCATGAAGCTTGTAGAGAATGTGTATGGCTGAGATCCATGACGCACCACATACAAGAAGCCGCCTGAATAATTAGTAACAAAAGGCCAACCATCTTATATGAAGATAACGCTGCATGTGTTGCCCAGATAAAAGAAGGATATATTAAGAGCGATAGAACAAAACACATCCCTCCAAGATTTTTCTCCTATACTTAAGAACTCTAGAAAAATCAAGAAGTGGATATCCGATATGTTCGCTCAAGTGACAACGCTGCAGATCTCTTCACAAAATCACTACCCACCTCGGTGTTCAAGAAGCATGTTTACAACATTGGAATGCGCCATCAAAGAGATTTATAAGTCTGGTTACTCGAGGGGGAGCTTGCTTGGTTGCACTCTTTTTATCCTACTAGGTTTTTCCCATTGGGTTTTCCTAAAAAGGTTTTTAACGAGGCAACAGAAGACATAATACAAGAAACATAGTGACGATGGTCTCCAAGGGGGAGTGTTGTAAACCTTCTAGAATGTCAACAATTGAGGCGAAAGAAATCAAAATAAATTCGTAGAAGTGGAGTCCACGTCACTATGTGCACAGTAAAATCTACTTTCTCACATCTATAAATAGAGTTGATTTCGTTCATTTGTATACGAATATAAGAAACACTTAATAACATAGTAAAAGTTTCTTTCCCTCTCTCTTCATCTTATCGGTGTTTAATTTCTCTGCGGGTATAATTTTTCTTATCTATCCTCTCAAATTTCTTCACCATTAAAACAGGTAAATAAAGGTAACACTTTACAACACGTTACATAAAGATTTAGGATTAGTTTATAGATTGTATTATTTTTATTAATAGTCACTTACGTTTTCTTCCTTTTTCTTTTTGGTGTTTTTCAGGTGTATCTGCAGCCAAGGTTTATCACATCTAGTAGAATGTCAAGAAGATCTGAGGAATTTTGAAAGACCAAAGAAAAACGAAAATCTTGCTAGAGAGAGAGAACTTGAAATGGATGCTTGGAATGCAGAAAGTCAGCAACAAGAAGTCGACAATCAAGGAGTATTTGAGGATCCTCCTCCTGAAAATATTGAACTTCCCGCTGTTAGATAAGCTACCCGTGCAGCTGTGTTGAACCAAAGACATGCGCCTGTTTGACGTACTTGAGGGATCATAATGCTCCCCACGCTCAATGTATCGAGGAGTAATCCAACACCCTCCAATCATCAATAACGAGTTTGAGATTATACCAGGATTTTTAGGTCATGTGAAGTTGAATCAATTCCATGGTCTTTTGTCAGAGAGCCCCGTTTATTACTTGGATAACTTTGAAATAGTGTGTGGTACAAAGATAATCAATGGAGTAGCTCATGATGTTTTTAAATGCAGGTTGTTCTCGTTTTCTTTAAGTGATAAAGCCCTTCGCTCGCTCAAATCGTTGAAACCTGATTTTATTTGGTCATTGGATGGATATAAGTTTGCGTTCTTGGGATAATACTTCACTAAGGTAAAACGGCTCATCTTAAAAATAAGGTTTCTCGTTGAAATCAGGACGACACTAAATCATTCCATAAGGCTTGGTAAAGGTTCAAAGACTACTACAGAGACTGCTCCCACCATAGATTCTCTCATGCTGCATTTATCAACACATTATATGAAAGTGTTGATGAGAGATACAAGATGGCTTTGGATATAGCTAAAAAGGGAGATTTCATGACTTCAACTAAAGAAAAATCTCAAACCCTGATTGAGAAATTTGCAGCTATCAACATAAACCACTTCATCGATTATGAAATATCATAGGAAAGCAATGGAAATTTGGAATTAAAGCAGATTGTAGATTTGAATGCCAATGTTGAACAACTTCTTAGTAGAGATGAGATTATTAGTTACCGTGAGGACTGCGGGGAAGGTCACGCATATTAAGTTTTTAGTGGGGAAAATTTCGTGAATATGCAGAAGAATTTAACTACATGAACGGTCAAGAAAACTATTAGAACAAGGAGTTTAATCAAAATTTCAGGAACGACCCAACCTTTCTTAGGGTCATGTGTATCTACCAAAGACAAGGTCATAGAGTCAGTAGTTTCAGCCAACACAGTTTTAACCAGGACACGAAAATTTCAATAAGGTATTCCTGAACAAAAGGCAAACACAAAGAAATAATTTAAATCAAGAAAGTTTTCAACAGAAACCTCAGTTTAACAACTTCCAGGGAAGTTAGTACAACCGTGGAAATTGGAGCTCTGAAAATCACTCATGTACTTGGACCAATCAACCTTTGTGACCTACTACTCCTCAACGGTCTATTTATCCACAGTATCTCATTTTGCCAAATTGACCTAATACACAATCGCAACATTCATACGGCCAGCCAAGTCTTCACATTGTCTCTCAACCACCACATATGTCACCACATCCAACACAAGGGAACCTCCATCATGCACCTCCCCCGACTAGCTCTACCTATATCTCGACTACTCACCCCACAATATCTCCAGCAAGCACAAACATCATCCCCACCACTCTCACCAACACATTCAACACCATTACTTTCACAGATCCTAACAACACTGGCTGATCCATGGACACCATAGATCCCAACCAGTTACATCCTCTTTCCTCTCCTCGCCTTCTAATTCTCTGCTTCCTCTTGTCATTGTTGGTAACGGCACTATAATTTATGCACTTCTTACTATCATACATTCATTTGATCTACTTCTCCTCCTCTCCTTCTTAATAATGTTCTTATTTGTAAAACAAAATCGAAAAAATCTCATCTTTGTTCGTCAATTTACTATTGACAATTTTTGCTCTATTGAATTTGACCCATTCGATGTTCTTGTTAAGGAAATTCTCTCCCGAGCACCTCTCATCAAATGTGATAGCCAAGGACCTCCATACATTTTCTTCTCACCCTCTCCTCATGCATCCCTAAAGTATTTATCACATCCACTTCTGCTTCAACTTAGCACCGCCGCTTAGGCCGACAACTGTGTTTTCGCATTTTAATTTCTTCAGGTTTATTTGATTTTTCCACCAATGATGTTTTTTCTTTATGTCATGCTTGCCAAATGACAAAACTTATTCGAAAACAATTTTATTATTCTAGTACTATTGTTTCTTCTCCGTTCGAAATAACTCACTCATATATTTAGACTTCACTTCACATAATTATTTCATGTCATGTAGTTTTCGATGAATCAAATTTTCCTTTGTGCATATCTCCCGTATCCTCGTTTAATTCACCTCTTCCTACCACTCCATCTTACCAACCCTTAAAGCTTTTACAACACTCTCAATCTGCCATTTTCCAATCCTCCACTACATCATACCAACCCTTTGGCTCCAACTGTCATTTTCCTTTTTACTGCTATACCCGAAAACAACTTCTTATCCTCTTTCCTTATCCGTTTTGCCAACTACTTCATCATCTTTTCTTTCTTCTTCTTCTTCAACTCTATCCAACACAACAACATCTCCTTCTTCTTCTTCTTTTTTTAATCAACTACCTTTTCTTCCCCACCCTCCTCTATTATATCTAACACTTCACCATATCTTCCATCCTATTCTACTGTTTTAACCAAACATTTAGCCCCACATCTGCCACCACAAACTCATCAAATGCAAACATGAAGCAAAAGTGGTATAAACAAGCCAGAACAGATTTTTCCTCTTCATACCAATCTCATTTCTCCTCTTCCTCTATCTCATATTTAGGCTCTCAAAGACCCACATTGGAACAATGCAATGCAAAATGGTTCGTTCTATGTGTTGTTTCAACATAAATTTAATGCAAATGGATCCCTCTCTTGTTACAAGGCTTGGCTCATCGCCAAAGCCAAGTCTCAGCAAATAGGCATTGATTGTGACGAGACATTCAGCCTCGTTATCAAACCATTGACAATCTGGTCCGTTCTCCACAAAGCTCTTGAAAAAAATTAGCCAAACAATCAATTAAATGAAAAGAATGTGTTGCTTTACGTCAATATAGAAAAACTGTTTACATGTATCAACCATTGGGTTTCATCGACCCAACAAAACTGAACCACGTTTTTCCTCTAAACAGTTATGTACGTTCTCAAACAAGCCCCTTGCGCAGGGTTCCAACGTTTTGCTCAATACGTCATCAAAGTCGGTTTCAGAAACAATAGAAGTGATACCTCACTGTTCGTATTACGTCGTAGCTCTAAATTACATATCTTCTTCAATATATTGATGGTATCTTTCACACTATTTCAGCACCCTGCTTCTCAAGTCAATGAACATCTTGTATTACTTCACTAATTTATTTGTATGTCTATTCGTTGGGACAATAACGACATGTTCCTACATCAACAAAACTATAACGCATACAATTAAACTGCACCAATATGTCAAATTACAAACCGTGTACTACTCTTGTGAATACATCTACAAAACTAGATTTTCAGAAGTTGGCCCACCCATAGCTGATCCAACACTAGATCAAAGCCTCGCTGGTTTTCTACAATACTTAACCACCATGTGACTTGACATTTCATAGACAATCCAACAAATATGTTTATTTATGCATGATCTCTGAGAGACACACTTTACAGCAATGAATCACGTTATTTGTGTTGAATGTTAATTTTTACCCTAAATAATTTCTGTAAGTGTACGATACATCGATATAGTACTTAGGGATCGAATCAACAAAGATCAATACAAATGCACTTTGGACTATGATAATTAAAACTAAGTTAGACAATGCAAATGATTTTTGGTTGGCTTTTATAATAATAAAATGAAATGCATGATAAATAATTTGGGTTGTAGAATCCTATAGGATTTCTAAACAAGAAAACATGCAATATAGTGAGAAAGCATTAAATCTTGTCTCAAACTCAATAATAAATGTCAGTTACCCTAATCCCTTAGTGATAACGTACTAAGCTAAACAATACTAATAGAAACTCATGTTTACTATTAAGATCTAATAGCTAGCATTAAGAAAAAGAATCGATATGTTCACAAGGCTTCCACCAACTCTCGTTGTGCAGAGGTACCTTGCTCACCTAGGCTAGATTCCGACGCTCGAACCAACACCTGTTGTGCAGAATCATCTAAAGGCAATACCTAGACTCTCATCTCAGATAAGCATTACTAACAACCTAGGCGAGAAACTCTAATATCATTCTCTATCAAAGCATGCATATTAACATTATCTAAAATAACTTAATAGAAACCCTAAAAATCCATCAGAGAATTACTCAAGCATAATTGCAGAAAATAACCAAGACGAAAACATAATTGAATTGCAAAATAAACTACAAAAGTTAAAATAAAACTCTAGAATATTTACAATGATCTTTTCAAGTGTTTTTGCTCTCAGAACTGGATGATTTTGAACTAGGGTTGAGCCCCTTATTTGTAGTGCTAGAAAACCCTATAATATTCCAAAAGGAAGCTTTCAAAAGGAGGTAACCCGTTCGGTAGACAGGGCAATCGATCGGTTTTTAACCTCTTCTCAACCAATCGGTGCAATGCGCAACTGATCGGTTGACATCTCCGAGAACCTTCCTTACTAGAACGTTTGAAACCCACTTTAAACCCATATCTCTTTATTTCGTGCACCAAACCCATAATCTTGCAAACATTAAAAAGACACTAAAATCATCTTGTTCTCGGTGAAAAGATACAAGATTTAGACATAAAAGGAATCTAAAAGTTAGTTAAAAAAAACAGAGGTTAACAATTTGCTAAGAAACCATCTCCCAAGACTTACGCTTGTTTAAATCAACAACCTCAACTCTCACAACCTACACTGATATGGACTGGGCCGGCTACCCAAACACACTTCGATCCACCTTTGGTTTTTTCATCTTTCTCAAAGACAACATAATCTCATGGCCCTCGAAACGACAACCAAAATTCTCTCACACTAGTCCTAAAACCAAATATAGAGGTGTTGCGAATGTTTTCCCCGAGGCTATATGAATCAGCAATTTTCTTCTAGAGATAGATTAAACAGTCTCTTCTACCACACTCCACACACTACAAGAAAGCAGGCCATAACCGACGGGCAAAGCCGTCGAGACTCATCCGTCGGTCCTATATCTTCGGTTTTCTGTCGCCGTCGGTTTTTGGTCGGTTAAAATAGACGGCAAACCGACGGATTCTAAACCGACAAGTTTACCGACGGGAAACGGTGGTCAGTCAAATCGTCGGAATACCGTCGGTAATTTACGACGAATTTTGCGACGGATGATCGTCGCAAAAAACAAACGGAAAACCGACGGTACATAACCTACCGACGGGACGATAACGACGAGAACATCCGTCGCACATAACCGATGGTTAAACTGACGGTTCATAACCGACAGTTCATAACCGACGGGTAAACCAACGGTCGTTACCGATGAGAAAACCGACGGAATATAAACGAGGGTAAACCGACGGGTAAAACCGATGGTTTAACCGACGGAAAAACGATGAACAAACCGACGGACGGATTATTAAAAAATTAATTAAATTTTTTTTTCCCTGAATTTAAATTAATTTTATTATTAATAAAATTTTGAATAATAAAATTATTTAAATAATAAGAAATTTAATAAAATCGAAATTGAAAGTAAATAATATTCAAAAACATAAAAACTAAATTTAAATATTCAACATCAAAAGAAAGAAATTAAATCGAAAAACGGAAAAAATGTTTATACGGGTTCGTCGGATCTCTCGAGTAGGCACGTCTCATCTCGGCCATAAAGCGGTCCATCTCCTCAAGCTTCCTCTTTGTTTCCCTCCGCTCTTCTTCCATCTCTTCGGCTCTTCTCCGGTTTTGTGCCCTTTCCTCTTCCATTTGTTGCTATAAAACCGCTATACGATCCTCTTTCTCCTTGAGCTCCTCCGCGAGCGAAGGATCGATGAATGATTGAGAAGACGACGATGACCGACCAAGGGATTTAACTCTTTGGGTTAGATTTCCTAACCCAAAGACACGACCCTTGGTCTTCTGAGTTTCCTACAATTTAAAACAAAATTAGTAATTAAGAAATAAGAAATAAATCAAAAAATAAAATTAAATAAACGATTTACCTCATAAAGGATTTGGTTGATCACATCCGGAGGGAGATCATTAGTATTTGATCCTTAAGACATCGCAGTTTCTTCAATTCACTTCGACGAACTCCCAAAAACATCCTTCGCCACACCATCCTGAATTTCGTTAGTTTGTCGGTTGGTGTGCGTATACTCCATCAATTTTAAATGGTGAGGACGCACACCATCCCGAACAAACTAAATAATACACAAACACCATTAGTTAATAAATATTAGTTAGAGAAAACATTGAAACAAGTTCTTGCTCGCGGGACTTGTAACTCTTTGCACCCGAGTTGTGAGTTGCAATTTCTTTCCCGCCTCTGTTGCTCAACCGGTTCTCGGAGTTCTTCTTCGACAGTGCTTTAGAGCATCATTATTGGTGAGATACCCACATAGGTATTTAACCGTTAAATTAATAGTATTTTTAATTATTTAATTATTTAACTAAATTTGATATATTAAAAAAATAAATCTAACCAATCACAAACTGACAGCACGAGAAGAGAGTCTCTGGAGGGTTTCTCGTTTGAGAAGCGTCTCTTCTCTTTTTCTTCATTGTTCTAATTTTTTTCAGTATTTTAATAGGGAGTCTCTAAGTGAGAGACTCCCAATGAGCATGCTCTTAGTATCCTCCTGCGCCCAGTAAATCTTAAGGCCATCGAAAACTCTCGGGTTCACGTACTTCAGCGTCTTCCCTTTTGCCCAACGTTGTTTCCACTCGTTGATTGTCCTCTTATATTCTTCTTTCGCGAGAGAATTGAACTCTTTACGCACCTCGTAAGTGTGCTCGGGAGCCCATGTAAAATCTTGCTAAAAATAAGAAAAACAATTGTTAATATAATTGAATTATTGAAAATATTCAAAAATCTCAAAAATAAAAAGCTTACAGCAAATTGTCTGAACCATAATTCTTTATCAGAATCTGGCATGGCCTAGTATTTTGGATATGGCTCCTGCAAATGTCCTTTCATCATGCTCAAGATCTTCTTCGTGATGCCGTTAGCCGTATATCCAAACCTAAAAACAAATATTTAAAAACATTAGTTAAGGATTATAAAACAAAAACCGCAATAGACTTCTTATTAAAATACTTACCATGTCGAACCCTCGCTAAGTTTGGGATCGAGTCGAGGCATATTGGTTCGACCCGGTTGCGATAAGAGTTCCTTGATGTTCATTTCCATCGGTCCAATATACGTCTGGGACTCTGGGACATTGGAAGCGATAGGAGTCGCCGAGGGGGAACCAACCGGGCGTGGTTGAGTCGAGCGGCCCGTCTGCGACTGATTCTTACGATAACTACTGTAATCCCTTAAATTACAAAACAAACATAAGTTAAAAATTAAACACATTAATGTTATAAATATAAGAAAACAAAGTAAATATGTATTTTTAGAACTTAAAATCTTTAATTCCATTTAAACTTTGGAAAATTTAGAAATGAATTCCAAAAATTTGAAAAAATTTTGGTATTTCAAAATTAGAACAACTTTTTAAAATCCTTAAAAATCATAAAAAAAAATTGTAAATCCAAATAATTAGAATAAAACATAAGTTAAAAAGAAAACACATTAATATTTTAAACTTAAGAAAGCTAAGTAAAAATATGTATTTTAAGAACTTAAATATTTAATGCTTTTAAAAAATATGAGAATTTTAGAAATTAATTCAACAAATATTACAAAATTTTAGAATTTTAGAAAATAATTCCATAAATTTGAGAATTTTTATATTTAAAATTAGAACAACTTTTTAATATCATTAAAAATCATAAAATTGTTTGTACAACTAAGAAATCTTATTAAACCTATTTATTTATTAAGAAATCTTATTAAACCTATTTATTTATTAAGAAATCTTATTTAAACCTATTTATTTTAATTAGTTAGATATTAGTATTTCTTAATTCCTAATAATTTCTTAATCCTTTAACAATTATTAAAACAAATTATGAAAAATCCTCAATATAATATAACAATTTAAAATATACTCTCCAAAAATTAATAACATTTTTTAGTAATTACTAAAAAATTCCTTATACAATAATCTAACAAGTTCAATGTTTACTTTTATTTTTTAACAATCATAAAATCAAAATTCAACCTTTTCTAACACTTTCATACTATATCAAATCTACAATCTAACATTCTATCAAATTCTAACAACAAAACCAATTCAAAATCAAAATTCAACCTTTTCTAACACTTTCATACCATATCAAATCTACAATCTAACATTCTATCAAATTCTAACAACAAAACTAATTCAAAATCAAAATTTAACCTTTTCTAACAAGTATGAAATGAGAGATTAAAGAGAAAACTTACATTTGTTTTAGGTGATGGAGATTGAGATAAGAGGAAGATTGAGCAAATCCGCCGGAAGATTTAGAGTTTGAGAGAGAGATTGAGAGAGAAATTGAGCGAAAACGCCGTGAGTGAATGAGGAAGAAGAAGAGTTTTCGACAGGCCCGTTGGTTTCATTAAAATCGATAAAGAAACCGCGTTTTCCAAATTTTTTGCGAAATTTTAGGCGGTGAAAACTTGTAATCCATCGGTTTTTCCGTCGATTTTTGATAGAAACCGACATATTACTTAGAATAGTGCATGCGATGTAATTGGTTGGTCAACGAGTTGTTTTTGAAGATTACCAACGGATTTTCCGCCAGTTTCTATCATTAACCGATGGAAAAACCGACGGATTACAAGGAATGCATGCGATGTAATTAACTGGTTTGTCAACGAGTTGTTTTCGAAGAATACCGACGGAATATCCGTCAGTTTCTTATAAAAACCGATGGAATATCCGTCGGTTTCTTTTAAAAACCGACGGAAAAACCGACAGACCTATGATTTTAGGGCCTATTTAGGGTATCTCTAGGGTTTAGGGTTAGAGATTATGAATAACAAAGTTTTAACACTATTACTATTGATATGAATACCTCTACCCACTTATATTAACAATGTATTTCAATTTCATAATCAAAACACAATATCACATAAATTAATATTTAACTTACATATATTTTCATAACCTAACTTACTCATTTCATTACAAGTTTTGGATAACTTGAAATTTGATCATTTTGAAAATGTTAATGGCTAAGTAATGTTAAAAATGCATAGTAGGAGACAAATAACAAATGATTTAGGAGTTTCGATTCAAAAAAGTTGGAAAAAACTAATACTCGTCGGTATATCGTCGGGTAACCCGTCGGTTTAGTTTAGAAAACCGACAAAAAACCGACGGGTGTCAAAACAAATTCGAAATGTAGGGTCCTTGTAGGATCCATGTTTGGAAATCGATTGCTACGTTGGTATATGTATCGGTTTTTTAATTAACCGACGGGAAACTGACGGTTTTGTCATCGATTAATTCAATTTATTGAACTACCATTGAAAATATGAGTTCCATTGGTTCACCCGTCGGTTTCCTACAAAAACCGATGGATTAACCGACGGGATTTAGAGTTTTTTTCTTAATCATTATTTATTTTTTACTGAATCTAAAATTCATAACTTATGTTTTGAAATAACCAAAATGTTATCAACGTTAAAAAACTTAAAATTTCATTTATTTTTAACGATTTAGAAAATAAAAATACATTATAATATGTATATTACATTGTAAAAATTCAAATCAAAAAACTAATCAGAGTTAGAAGAGTAATCAGAAGGAATTGAATCAGAATCATCGTCAAATTCATCATGACTCTCTTCAGATTCGTCATCAACTCTATCATCTGTGTAAGGAGTGAAGTCAACTGCAAGGGTAACTTCAAAGGAATGCTCAACAGGGCCATAAATCCACTTCCGCTTGGTTGCAAAGGATCGTGATCAGGAACTCCATATAACCTTCCTCTTGGATGTACATGTGTTGCGGTAAGCCAAGGGTCTGTCGTGTTTGTGACCCGTGGATAGGGAATGTAGCATAGTATTAAATATCATTGTAATTATTATTTAAAAATTAATGAAAAACATAATGCAACAAACGTACCAAAATTTCTAATAAACGAGATCTTTATATATACTTGATCTGCTTGTGAACCAAGGATGAAAGGATCATACTTCAATAATCTTCGGCGAGAATTGACCGATGTAACTCCGATATTGAATTGGACCTCCTAATGCTGCTTCTTGCGGGAGGTGAATTGGTAGATGTTCCATAACATCGAAAAAGACGGTGGAAATATCTTCTCAAAATTACATAAGATCATGAGGATATTTGTTTCCAAATTGCGGATACCGTCAACTGTTAACGATCTTGAACAAATATCTCGAAAGAAAGCACCTACTCGTGCAAATATTTTTAAAATCAATAAATATTGAATATATTTATATATATGAAATAAATTATTTTTTCAAATTATAAAATTTACCTGCAATAGCTTCGTGAACATTATCTGGAAGAAGATGTGCAAAAGCAAATGGAAGGAGACGTTGCATCACAACGTGACAATCATGACTCTTCATTCCAATAAACTTCCCTTCTCCAATGTCTACGCAATTACGCAAATTTGATGCGTAACCATCAGGGAACTTAACGCTCTGGATAATCCACTCGAAAAACGTTACTTTAGAAGGCGCATTTAATCGATACACAGGAATCGGACATCTCCCATTACGCATTACTTCAAGCTCAGGGTGAGAGCAAATATCCGCCAAGTCTAATCTAGACTTTAAATTGTCCTTTGTCTTCCTTTGGACGTTTAGGACAGTGTTCATAATGTTGTCAAAGAAACTTTTCTCAATGTGCATGACATCAAGATTGTGCCTCAACAATTGGTCTTTCCAATACGGCAAATCCCAAAAAATACTTTTCTTATGCCAATTATGATTTGTTCCAGCACCGTCAACAGGATAATACCCATTACCACCCACGTCAAGAGTCCTTGGTGCTCCAAAATCTCTCAACTGTATCAAAATATCTGAACCACTACTTCGGGAGGTGGACCATCAAACACTCTCGTATTCTTCTTAAACAGATTCCTCGTAAGACGATAAGGATGGTCAGAGGGTAGAAATCTTCTGTGACAATCAAACCAACATGTCTTTCGCCCATGCCTTAATTGGAATGCATCTGTGTTATCTTGACAATATGGACATGATAAACGTCCATGAGTTGTCCATCCAGATAACATACCAAGTGCTGGAAAATCGTTTATAGTCCACATAAGTACCGCACGCATCTGGATATTTTGTTGGGTCGATACATCATATGCTTCAACACCGTGTTTCCATAACATGTTGAGCTCTTAAATCAATGGCTGGAGAAACACGTCAAGTGATCTCTTTGGATGTTCTGGTCCAGGAACTAGAACTGTGAGAAACAGAAACTCCCGACGCCTACACAACGATGGCGGCAAGTTGTATGGTGTTAAAATTACTGGCCACAACGAATATTGTCTTCCATGCTTTCCAAACGGATTAAAACCATCAGTAGATAATCCAAGGTATACATTCCTTCGCTCATATGCAAAATCGGGATATACTCTATGAAAATGTTTCCATGCTTCTGCATCTGAAGGATGTGTAATCTCTTCTTCTCTTATGTGCTCTGCATGCCATCTCATTTCCTCTGCCGTCCGTTCAGATTGATATAACCTTTTCAACCTGTCTTTTAACGGTAAATACCACATCCTCTTATATGGTACCCAAACTCGCCCACTAGTTTCTTGAAATCTTGGTTTTCTACACCATTTACACCTTCTGCGGTTTTTATCCTCTCTCCAATATATCATACAGTTGTCGATGCAAACATCAATCGTCTAATATGGTAAACCAAGACCAGCAACTAATTTTTGAATCTCGTAATATGATGCAGGAAACAGATTATCCTCAGGCAAAATATCTTTAACAAAATCTGCTATCGCATCTACACAATCTTCTGCCAAATTAAAATCTGTCTTTATGGTCATTAATCTACTAGCAGAAGATAAAGGCGAGTGACCGTCTCTGCATCCACTGTATAGAGATTGTTTTGCTAAATCTAACATATCAAAAAACTGTCGGGCTTCTAAATTTGGTTCTTCTGCCCTTTCTAAAGAAGGTCTCGCCTCTTGCGCTATATTTTCTCTATACACATCATTAACCATTTGAACAGTACCAACACCATAATCTACTTCCGTTCTATGTTCCTCTACCTTATCCGCAATATAAGGTTCCCTAGTACTACTAGAAGCAGGTATTTCCCCATGGAGATACCAAACCTTATAACCATGAGTAAATCCGTAGTGATACAGGTGATTCCATACTAAATCAATCCTAACATTACAAAAATTGTGGCATACAGAACATGGACGTTTCAACTTACGGGTTTGTTGGGCTGATGGTTGCTGACATGCCAATTCCATGAATTCCCCGACACCTCGTGCATAATCATCGTTTAATAAGTTTGACTCCGGATCCACCATTGGTTCGTCTATCCACGAACGAAAATAATTTGAAGACGACATAACAAAAAGTTTTTTATTCTTATAAAGAGACGAATGTTTGTTTGGAATGAGTAATGTGGTGTAGAAAATGAGGGTGGTTTCAAATATATAATGATGCGTCCGTTGGTTTTCCGTCGGTTTTTAAAAAAATATAACAGCTATATAACAGATATATTAACGTAAACTAGTAACCGACGGAAAACAACGAGAATGTGACCGTTACCCGGACTCGTCAGTTTTCCGTCGGTTTTCGGTCGATTAAAACCGACGGTTCTATTTCTGTCGGTTAAAACCGACGGATCTCGACGAAAACTGAATGGTCGGTTTTCCGTGAGTATTTCGTCGGTTTTTACCGACCGAAATTGAACTCATTGGTTTCTCCGTCGGTTTTTACAGTGTTTTCTTGTAGTGACACTCGTATATTGCGATAATGTTATTGTTGTTTATCTCTTTACAACTCCATTCAACATCCATATACAAAACATGTCGAGCTTGACATACTATTTATAGGCAATCTCTTAACTAGCCTGTAACGGCTATATTCTTATGTGCTTTGTATGTAATTAATTTGGCTAATGATACTCACAAATCATCGATTGAATACTTAACCTAATACAACAAACATTTCAACACGGCTTAGTTTGATGGAATGAAGTAACAAAGCACACAAATATGAGGTAAATTTGTTTTTCTTTTTATCATATCTCTATGTTATTTATGCTAGGTTGATGAAATAAAAAAATAAACACATATCTACAAACTGTTCACTATCCTCTGGTTTACTATTGCAATTACAAATGGACACGTGCATTTTTATAGTCTCTATTTGGTACCTGTACTATAGATATGGTAATCTTTGGTAACGCAATCACTAGCAAACGTCTGTACATTGCTCTTTCTATGAGATGTTTCTTATAATGTTTATACTCGACTGAACTTGTTTACATTATTTTTGTATTTAAGTATTCGTGTTAAAATCATATAAGAAGCGTAGTATATCTATAGAAGAACATGACCAATGGTTTAGTATGTCTTATCGAATTTCTCAAACTTTTCATGTTTTTTTAAAAAAGAAATCGTGAATGAATCTTAGTATCACTTTTACTAGTATTATTTTATGTTGGGATTGGGTCATTATTTATCTCTCTTCTATTTTGCTACTGCATCTGGCTAAAAGTGTCTTAAATAATAAAAGGTCATTTATGCATAATGTAGCCGCCCCCAAAATATATAGATCTCACCACCAATCGATTCATTGTAAGTAACAAAAGTTATAGATTATAATTAAATGAGTTGTTGAGAATACGTTTAAATTTGTAAACTCTTCTGGCAAAATTTAAGTGCCAAGGTTATGTGAACAAAGTTTACATATATTCAGATCATGACTGACTTTGGTCTAAACAATACAAATAGTCACAACAAAAAAAAACAAAGTAAAAAAGGGTTAGAACTGAAACGCCCATGAATGAAGTTGTGTAAAGTTGTAAACTCTTTTGGCTTCCTATTTTTCTCTTTTTCTTTTCCGACTAGTCATATAGTTTTTTTCATTCTTAAACGAGCGTCCGAGAATCTTTCGAAGTAATCATCTCATTCGTCTTTTCAAAAAAACTACCTTGAACATGTTTCATTGTCACGCTCTCCGTCTCCCGTAATTAGCGTCCGGGATCATAAAGATGTTTCCTTGAATGATATATGGACGTGTACTCGTAGATCAATGTCATGAAAGTTGTGTCATGGAACCTATCCTTAGTAGTCGAAGTTTAGCTCACTCCCCAATAGTCTAAGCGTTCCCTACATGCTCACAAAAATTTGGAAAAACTGACTTTCTCGAACGAACACCTCCTATAATAATTCAACAATTCGGACAATTTGGAAACTGATCCTAATGAAATATATATTAAAACTTATCAAATAATAAATTAGTGGCATAATAAAAATATATATATATATATTAGTTGTATTTTTTTTCTTCTCAATTAATATATAGAAGATTTGACTATATATAATACACGTGGATTTTGGTCAAAACACAATTGGTATTGCAAAATTTCCTATATATACGCCTTTTTCACTAATGAAAAGGTAAACATATGAGCTCATCTCATGTCTATTGGCAGTTTTCATCCTCTGTTTCTTCATTGGAATTTTTTTGTTTCCAGTTTTATTGAGCTTAGATACTAACTCTACATAGCAAAGGTTGTCTTGTTGCACAATAAATTTTACATTACAACAAAAAGAAAAATGTAATAAGATCATATAGATCGTTCATAAATTTAATTAAGCAATCATATAACATCAAGCAAACAGGTTAAGAGTTCAGAACAATTTTAACTTCGGAATTTATTTCACTGTCTTGCTATCATGTTCTAAACAAAAACCAAACCAAAGTTTTCCTCAAACCTGTCGGGTTTTAACCAAACCAAGTTACTTGCTTGATTCATTAAAAAAAATAAAAGAAAAAAAAAAACTAATCCAGAAACCCAAATTGACAAATTGTCAAAAAAGTGGTCATCCGTAGCATTTGACATATGGTAATATAAAAATTGTAATAAATGCAAACATAAGATCCAAAACTACACCTTATAGAACGGAGGAATTAAGAGTGACATAACTCACTCCAACTACGACCAGTACAAGTAGTTGGCGACATTAACTACCTCTCACCAACTACCAAACCCAATCCCCACAATATTACCATTACTCTCATATAACTACACATATTCATATTTACATTTTTTGCCAACACAACTTCTTATAAGATATACACTTCATCAACCTATAGATCTCACTCACATAACCAACCTAAAAAACGAAATAAGAAATGGGTAGATCCAACGAGCAAGATCTACTCTCTACCGAAATCGTCAACCGTGGGATCGAACCATCCGGTCCGAACGCTGGGTCACCTACGTTTTCGGTCAGGGTCCGGAGACGTCTGCCTGATTTTCTTCAGTCCGTGAACTTGAAGTACGTGAAACTTGGTTACCACTACCTCATAAACCATGCGGTTTATTTGGCGACCATACCGGCTCTTGTGTTGGTTTTTAGTGCTGAGGTTGGGAGTTTAAGCAGAGAAGAGATTTGGAAGAAGCTTTGGGACTATGATCTTGCAACTGTCATCGGATTCTTCGGTGTCTTTGTCTTAACCGCTTGTGTCTACTTCATGTCTCGTCCTCGCTCCGTTTATCTCATTGATTTCGCTTGTTACAAGCCCTCCGATGAACTCAAGGTACGTCTCAGCTTTTGCATAGAGGAAATAGTCTAAATTAGATTTACTTAGAAATAAAAATAGTTGAATTAGTTGTAAGGGATGCCTAACTAAGCCTAAATAAACCAAATTTGTGACTTTGCATGTGTTGGGTCAGCAATTATTTTTTCAATTAATAAAAAAGTAAATATTTTTCAAAAACCTTTAGATATTGTTGATCTAAAACCGAATGGTTCATAAAATTCTGAGAAAGCAGATAACCAATAAAAAAAACGAATTAAAAAAAAAACCGGTTTGACTTATAATTTTAATTGGATTTCTGTTTTTTTTTTTCCTTTTGAAAATATAATTTAGGACTATAAACAAAGGAGATTGATAGGAACGGGACTGATAATCAAATGAAGCTGAACCAAACCAAACAAAAGTCTATTTTATTCCGGTTATTTCTGGTTAATCTTATTTATTTTATTTTTATTGCATTGGATTGGTTCAGGTGACAAAAGAAGAGTTCATAGAGCTGGCGAGGAAATCTGGGAAGTTCGACGAAGAGACCCTCGGTTTCAAGAAGAGGATCCTACAAGCCTCAGGCATAGGCGACGAAACGTACGTCCCAAGATCCATCTCTTCATCGGAGAACATAACAACGATGAAAGAAGGTCGTGAAGAAGCCTCGACGGTGATCTTTGGAGCACTAGACGAGCTCTTCGAGAAGACACGTGTCAAACCTAAAGATGTAGGTGTCCTTGTGGTTAACTGTAGCATTTTCAACCCAACGCCTTCGTTGTCGGCAATGGTGATTAACCATTACAAGATGAGAGGGAACATACTTAGTTACAACCTTGGAGGTATGGGCTGTTCTGCTGGAATCATAGCTGTTGATCTTGCTCGTGACATGCTTCAGTCTAACCCTAACAGCTATGCTCTGGTTGTGAGCACTGAGATGGTTGGGTATAATTGGTACGTGGGACGTGACAAGTCAATGGTTATACCCAATTGCTTCTTTAGGATGGGTTGCTCCGCTGTTATGCTCTCTAACCGCCGCCGTGACTTCCGCCATGCTAAGTACCGTCTTGAGCACATTGTCCGGACTCATAAGGCTGCCGACGACCGTAGCTTCAGGTTTCATTCATTTCTGTTTTAATTTTCGTTATTCGGTTTTTTACAAGGTAGTAACTTGTGTGTGGTTTTTAGGAGTGTGTACCAGGAAGAAGATGAACAAGGATTCAAGGGATTAAAAATAAGTAGAGACTTAATGGAAGTTGGAGGTGAAGCTCTCAAGACCAACATCACTACCTTAGGCCCTCTTGTCCTCCCTTTCTCCGAGCAACTTTTCTTCTTCGCCGCTTTGCTCCGCAGAACTTTCTCACCTGCTGCCAAAACCTCCACAACCACCTCCTTCTCATCTTCGGCCATCACTAAAACCAATGGAACCAAGTCCTCCTCTTCTGATCTCTCCAAGCCATACATCCCGGACTACAAGCTCGCCTTTGAGCACTTCTGCTTCCACGCGGCAAGCAAAGTAGTACTTGAGGAGCTTCAGAAGAATCTAGGGTTAAGTGAAGAGAATATGGAGGCTTCTAGGATGACACTTCACAGGTTTGGAAACACTTCTAGCAGCGGAATCTGGTACGAGCTGGCTTATTTGGAAGCCAAGGAAAGTGTTCGTAGAGGAGATAGGGTTTGGCAGATTGCATTCGGATCAGGTTTTAAGTGCAACAGTGTTGTGTGGAAGGCAATGAGGAAGGTGAAGAAACCGACTAGGAACAATCCTTGGGTGGATTGCATCAACCGTTACCCTGTGCCTCTCTAAATGATTATTCATCTTAACTAAATCATGTAAGATCTCTAATTACTCCAACCAAAAGAGACAATTTGGTTGGATAATAGGAGTTATTTATTGATCATTCGTATCTAAGTCTGCTATAAGAATGGATGTGGTTAGAGTCCATGGCCTGTTCAGCTTCAACTTGTTTTGTTTTTTGTTTGTTCTATTCGAATTCATAAACTTTAAGAGGTTAAAAAAAGAAGCTCTTCTTTCGTTGGACAGAACATGGTCATTGTAATTTCCTTAACATTTCAAACTAAAACAATCATTTTCTAAAACGCAATCTATATTTAGATACATAATAAATTTAATTTACGTGCGCAAGCAACTGTGTTTATGTGATTTTAATTATTTAGTGTAGTAATGAGTAGTGCTCATTTCTTGAAGGGGTAATTGGTAGGTTGATTTTTCAAATCTTTTAAGAATTTTTAGATTCAAGTGTTATTAATTGGTTTGTAGATTCATATATTCTGTAATTGGTAGATGATTCTGTAGTTTTTTTTTCAAAATCTTTTACGTGTTGATCTTTTAGTTCTTTATGAAATTATTTGGTATGCAAAAGTAGAGTATTATTGATCTTTCTTTTAATTCTATCAAACTCTAGTGTTATTGGAAGTGACTGGAACAGTGGTTTTTTAATATTTTTTGGTCATTAACAACTACTTTAGTTGTCAACAGTATTCAAAATACTCTAGTTGTCATTTGTATTCATAAAATTTTTATAACAAAATTAAAAACCATCTCTTCCTTAAAAAAACACAAAACACCATACGAAAGAGAAAAAGTACCTCAAAATCACAACCCTCCATCTTCCTCTACTCTCTTCTAGTCACCGACTCATCGCTATGATATTGGTCTAAAACAAAAACCAAAAGACCTAAACAATATTGGTTGGGACAGACACAGTTTACCCATCAAAAATAGTTGTCAGTAATCAATCAAAGAAAGCTGTTAGAAAAAAAAAATCTGTTAATTTTTTTTTTGATAAGATTACTACAAATTATCTATATAGGAAGTTGTTGGTAATCCGTCGGTATTATTTATGATGGATTTTTGACAAAATTACGCCTCATTAGAAACATTTTCTAACAATAAATGCATTGGAATTTTATTTGAAGTGTTGACAGAATTTCAAATAGAGTTCTGCTGAAAAACGTATCGACAAACCGTCGTTAGAGCATCTTTAATGTATTGCACTATTTTTTACTCTATAATAGAGTAACTCTAAAATAGAGTTGGATTTTTCTCCAATGTATTACTCTATTTTTCACTCTAAAAAGAATATTCTAAATATAATTTTATTTTCAATTTTGTTATTAATTGCTAAATAATACACTTTATAAGAAGGAAATAAGCTATTTTTGGAACAAATAAAGAAGACAAATGCACAAAGACAACAACGTTTGGAGATTCAAAGTAAAAACTACGCATTGAAAGAATTTAAAGAAGAAAACAAACTTTTGTTCCAAGACTTAAACTCGATACCGGATCCAAATCTTCGTGCATATGTTCAAAGTGAACAAACAAGGATTTATCGAAAAAGGGCAGAACAACAACAATATCAACAAGATCCACCTCAACCTGATTCGTTTGGACAGTATTTTAATAATTTGGGTGGATCCGGAAACGATTTACCGGATTATTAACTCATTAAATCAGTAATTGTTATTGTTTTAAATTTATATTATGTATTTTAATTTCAGTTTTTAATGTTTTTAATTATTATTTATTATCAGGTTTTGGTTTTATGTCATTGTATTTTAAATTTAAAAAGATATTATAAGATTCTGAAATTTTGTTTGTTAAATAAATTATTATAGTTCTTAAAATAAAATAACTTAAAATTACAGGGACTAGTTTATAACTAAAAAAGTTCAACTCTAAAATAGAGTGAAAAATAGGACTACTCTATATTTGGAGTAAAAAATAGGTTTACACTATTTTTGTGTTAAAAATAGAGTGAAGTTGGAGTAAATTTTACTCTAAAATAAAGTTTGGTGTATGATTTAGAGTAGGGTTGGAAATGCCCTTAGTAATTAGTCCAAAATTTCCTCATGTGAAAAAATGGATAAATACATATACAAGCTTAGGAAGTGAATAGGTGGTCCATCAGTTGAAAATAATTTCACGTCCGCCGGGAAATTTTTATATTTAAAATTAAGGACAAGTTTCAAAAATTAGCCATGGATTTTGTTTTTACAAACTTATGACATATGTTTCAATTTATTATCAACCATTTTATCATGTGAGAAAATTTTATATGGATTATTGACCTTTTTATAATCTGTAGGAAATTCAAACAATTTATTGTCTTTCACACCAAAATACGTAGATAGTAAGAAAAAAAAGTCAAAAGAAAAATTTCACATTTTTTACATAACAAAAAAAACATTAAAAATGATGAATTAAAAAAATCACAATACTGTTAGAGCTATAGTCCAAGACAATGTAAACAAGTCCAATGTTATCCAATGAAGCCCATGTGTTCTATGGTTCCAAGTAATAGATATATATATATATATATATATATATATATATATATATAAATCATGTAATGAATATCAATGAAGATAAGTTTGAGAATTGTTTTGAGAGTTGTTCAAAGCAACTTTCCTCCCTTTCCTTCTATCAATATAAATTCAAAAACATTTTGATCTTGGTTACAATCTAAAATTCTTTCTTTTTATTTTACATTTATTTGCACAATAAAGATCTTCATGGGCTATTTAATTTTCCATTTATTTTATCAATCTCATCTTCAGCTCTATAAGCTCTAAAAAGAGCTTGACCCCTCTAACTTGGATTCTCTCACATGGTATCACAAAATGAATATTTGAAGGAAAAGGGTATGGAACGAGTCTCTCTGCCATGATAGCAACTGTTAGGGTATTATGGGAGCTCTGATACCATGTGAATAAACAAAGAGAGGGTTTTCTGAATAATACTCTTTCCACACCATAAACAAGTACAAAGTCCTCTGCTACTTATACTCCTACAATGAGAACACTCTAGGTCTTTTGCTCACACATATAGCTGTCACTCATCTAGCTATGCTATAATGATTAGAGAGAATCAAATCAGTTAGGATGTACAATTGTTCCGCTCTCCTTTGCATAATTTGTCTCTTTGTTCTATAGCCTAAGGCAATGTAAACAAGCCCAATGTGTTCCAATGAATCCCATGTGTTATATGGTTCCAACTTCAAAGTAATGAATTCATATATATATCATGTAATGAACATCAATGGAGATAACTTTGAGAGTTCTACAAAGCAACTCTCCTCCCTTTCCTTCTATCAATATAAATTCAAAAGCATTTTGATCTTGGTAATTACAATCTAAAGTTCTTTCCTTTTATTTTACATTTATTTGCACATTAAAACTCTCCATGAGCTATTTCATTTTCCATTTAGTTTATCAATCTCATCTTCAGTTCTATAAGCTCTTTTAGAGCTTGAATTCTCTTACTTGGATTCTCTCACAAATACAAGTTTGCGAATTTAAAAATAGTTTCGAAAAATAAAATTTTGGTTTACATTATGGGGTGGATCTATATTATTGATTTGATGATAGTGTTGATGGACTCAAATTAAAAGATGATCACTCTAGTCCCCCCTCTCTGGAGGATTCCATAAACTCCTAGAAATACATGTTATCGTAGTCTTTACATGATCAATAAGAAGCATAGTATGATAACGTATTCCACGTCTTTCATCTACATGATTTATCGGCTGCAAGATCTTCATTATTTAAAAATATTTCATGGAAAATATATTATATTAGTTTAAAAAGGAAGTCCAAAATTGACAATTAATATGCTCGAACTTAAAAACACCAACTGCAACTTACTTATAGGCTTCGAATAGTGACAGCGGTTTGAGCGCTGTGGTTTAGGAGGTGCGATGCGGTTTTAGTGCGGTGCGGTTGGAAAAAATACATCATGCAAAATAAGTGCGGTTACGGCAGAACAAGCGGTTTAGGACCCTATATGAATGGTGAAAAAAACAACATGCGGTGCGGTCCAAATGTGTGAATGGTGAACATGTAAAAAGCGGTGCGAAGTATATATTTAAAATAAATAATTAATCAATAAAAATTGATTAATGATATTAATATAATTATAAATTAAAATTATTAATTTGTTATGATCAAGTTATTTCATAAATTAATTACGAACCATAACTAAATTATTATTAAAATTTTAATAAATTTGTTTGACATTTTACAATAATATATTTATTGCTAAAATCAAAACAATAAGTAAAATAATATAATATAATAAAATAGAATTATTTTTAAAGTTAAAGTTTCAATTTATAAATATAAGAAACTATATTTGGTTTTAAGAAATACGTAAAATTTAAAGTATCAAGTATAATACGATATGATACAAAAAAAATATACTTACAGACTATATTGATTTGCCCATAACATATTTGCTATATTCTCCTTTAGTCGTGTCATATATTCTCTATCCGCTCCATCTTCTACATCAATTGCTTCCATGTCATCTAAATCAGGCTCCGATTTGTGTTGTTTATTCTCGTGTCTGTCATTACTTCTGCAAAGTCTGCATCTGAGAAATTTGAAATTTTAATAAAATTATGTAATCCCATTGTAGCCATTATCACTTTCTTTTGTACATGATCTTGGAAAATCAGAAAGAATCCTCCATTGCTTCTTCCAGACTCCAAAAGTCCTCTCAATAACAAAACGTAATGAAGCATAACGTTGATTGAACAATTCTTCTTTATTCCTCGAAGGAAGACCAGAGTTGAATTGTGACATATGATACCTCACAACTCTATTACATGTTGATTTATAGGGAGTCAAAAACCCTTGCTTGTTTGGATAGCCAGAATCAACGACGTAATACTTATCGTAAGGAGGCATAGGGAACTCAGAATCACTTCATTGTGTCATGGCCAAAACGGCTGTGTTGTGACATGATCCTGGGGCTCCATTCCAAATATATGTGAATAACATATTTAAATCACATATTGCCATGATGTTCAAGGATGCATTATCATGTCGATTCCAATACATTCCTTGTAATTCAGGTTTCACTTTGACGCAAACATGAGTCCCATCCATAGCTCCAACACATCGATCCACTAAAAAAATGGATAATATGATTGGTCTACAAGCCTTTCAGGAATTCGTTGTAGTTCTTGGATTGTCGTAGTTCAATCGCCGTTAGAACTTCACTAAATTTTCTCTTCACAGTCTCCTGATTTCGTCCAAACCTTAAACCAACATCTCTTTGAGCTTCATTGTGTCCACATATCCGTAGAAACATAGCCACACTTTCTTCAATACTTATATTTAATGTTGGTTGTAGCCCATAGTTCGTTTGTCGAATGTTACACAATGTTGTAAAACACGGAAGTGACATTCGTAGTAACTGAAGACAAGCAGCATCATCTTGTTGTAATCGGTGCCAAATATTCCTCCATCCCAAACCTCTATCAGTTCGGCATTGTGCTCTTTGGAAATGTTGATCATAATAACTCAAAGCCGGTTGAATTATTAACTCCTCAAATTGCTCATTTTCCAAATTCTATAATTCAATTATCTTCGTAATTTAGAGTATGGATGCCTCGTGATCGCAACTGGCATATACGAAAAGCCTGAAATTTTTAACAATCAAATGAAAAAAACACATCATCAGCTAAATATCAACTAACATATAACAATTACATAAAATACAATTATCCTTAAGATTATATTTATTTATAAAAAAAAGTACACAATATGCATAGATAAATTCATGAAAATCAGATAATATTTCAAAACATAAACGAGAGTGATAATCCATAGGAAACTAATTCTCGTCTCCTGAATCACTTTGATGATCTTCATTTGTACTTGCATTTATTCCTTCTGAGGTTCCCCAAATATTGAATAGACCTCCTGGTCTAGGAGTTTTTGAAACATGAGAAGTTTCAAAATAATTTGTGAAATCGAGACCGGGTGATGATGCATGTTCAACATTTTGTGAAGCCTCTATTGCTGCAGCATGTGAAACTTTTTGTTCAGTATTCCTCATACTTTCTTCTTGACCTCCTACTGAAAATCCATATTGAACATTTGTTGGAGTCATTTCTGATGATCCGCCTTGTTGAAAATTTGGTGTCTGACGCACTGAGTGAAAGTTGGATGGTGAACCCCATGGTTGAATATTTGGTGGAAGCCCCCAATGTGATGCATTTGGTGATGTACCCCATTTTTGAGCATTTGGTGGTGTGCCCCAATGTCTAGCAGTTGGTTGTGTGCCCCACTGTCCAGTAGTTGGTGGTGTGCCCCAGTGTCTAGCAGTTGGTGGTGTGCCCCAATGTCCAACAGTTGGTTGTGTGCCCTACTGTCCAGTAGTTGGTGGTGTGCCCCATTGTCCAGTGGTTGGTGGTGTGCCCCATTGTCCCGCAGTTGGTGGTGAGCCCCATTGTCTAGCAGTTGGTGGTGTGCCCCATTGTCCTGTAGTTGGTGGTGTGCCCCATTGTCGAGCTGTTGGTGGTGTGCCGTATTGTCCAGCAGTTGGTGGTGTGCCCTATTGTCCAGCAGTTGGTGGTGTGCCCCATTGTAGGACAGTTGGTGGTGTGCTCCATTGTCCAGCAGTTGGTGGTGTGCCCCATTGTGGAGCAGTTGGAGGGGAACCTCAATAAGGAGCAGTTGGAGGAAAACCCCATTGTGGAGCATTGGGTGGTGTGCCCCACTGTCCAAAACCAGGACTTCCTAAGTGTTGACTCCCATATAAGTGGCCTGAGCTCAACCTTTTTGGCAAATTTTGATCGTTTCGTGAAACACTAGTCATAGCTTCCAACAGTTGTATATTATCCTCGTCGGTACCTCCAGTTATATTTATAAAATAAATTACGCCAAAATTTTAGCTCTTTAAGTGAATCAATGCATGCCTAGTTAAGTCTGGTGTTCTTTGGAAGCTCCAACTCAAAGAATATCGCTTCTGCCTTTTTGAATTCATCATAATCTTCTTGGTCAAAACTACCTGGGCAAAGTTGTTGTAGACTTTGTCGTTGGAACGCTCTATAGCCAGCAATAGTTTCTTGTATGGGTGTCTCAAAATATTGTCTTCTACGACCTCCTGAGCTACCGCCAGATATATGCGAACTACTCCCACGCCTGACACTTGACTGAGAATTTTGTCTGCTCCTTTGCTCACCTCTTCCAACTGGGACTCTGATTGTATCTCGATTGAACTCATTTGAAGGGTGTGCATCATTATCAAGTTTAACACGATACACTTCTTCATCTTCTTGGGCCTCATGAACTTGAGTTTGAGGCAGGGCACCACCATCGATGTCTGAGTAACCATGGCTGACATCGATCATCTACCCGTCTCTCATTCATTATATCTTCTCTTCTTTGTCGTGAGGAATGTTAAGGTTGCATATAAACATCGTGTAATACAAGATAGCGTTGCATCACATCGCAAAACTCAGGCGGCTTTCGGTTGAACTTACTAGTTACTTTGCATACCTGTAATACAAAATATATATTGGTGGTGTGTGTTTGTGTGTTTATGTTAGTATTAATAAATTTACAAAAAAAGATTAAGAGTTATTACCAACTCACGAGCTTTCCACCACTCGTCAGATGCATAAATCTCGAATGTCTCAGAATCAACCTAGATCCTGGTGGAACCCATAAGTTCCTTCCACTTTTTATATGCTTTTTTGAAGTCATCAAGTTTGTTTTTGAAAAACCTATATTTTATATTTATATTAAATGCTGAGTTAAATTTATCAACCATGTACTCTCGACCAAGGAGCGAAGGATCCTTAAGAGTGTAATTAGTAATGTAAATTACATGATCAAACAACTCAAACAAAGTTTTTTCTTGTTCATAAGTCCATCAATGTCTCGGTGTGCTCTACAAATTAAAAAATTTGTAGGGTTAGTTTAATCTATTTCCAAAAACCATAACTAATTTAGTAAAATGTCATTGCTAAAAAAAATATAATAAAACTTTTACTTTTTCTGTTGTTTCAGAGGAAGCATTTGTCTCTCGTTAACCGGAAGAATTTGCATTTTAACGACCTCTAGACGACATATCTGCGTTTAACAATACAATACCATAAATAAATTAATCATTATGATATTAAAATACCATATTTTTTATAACATTGGTTTTTTTATTGTTACGGTACTCATTACACATATATATGTTTAAAATTAATATTTTTCATGAATTTTATTTATTCAACCATATACGTAGGAAATAAAATATTGTTTAAAATTTGGTATTTACAATTAAATGATATAGTCCTATACTATTATCGTTATGGTTTCACATATTTTTGAAATTTATTTTTTAATTTGAAACTTAAATAAATATCTATTTTCCGTCCAAATTAATAACATGTTCTACTAGAATAGTTTCACAACAAATGTCACGTAAATATTATAAAATAGGTATGTGGGTTTTATTTGCATTTGATTAAATTTCTCATCAAATAGTATTTAACTCGTGCTTATAATTTAAAAAACTCAATTTTCAAACATAACTATTTAAAACTTTCAAACTATGTTTCTCGTCGTAACAAAAAGCAAAGATATTATTTACTAAAATTTTTATTATGTATATCATATGATAAAAAATCTAATTTATTTTAAATATTTGGGCTTAAAGATTTTTTCATATTTTTAATTTAAAATGTTGCATTATAATAGTAATTAGACATATATATATGCATTATATCATATTATCATGCATTATATTTATCATGTGTCTTTACGAATCATTCATGAAATATATTATTATATTTACAAAAAAAAAATTTGCTTACTTGGTACTGCAAACGAAGAGCCTTGTTTATTTTTTTGAGAGTGTTTTAAGTTTTTTTTGAGATTTGGAAAGAAGAATGAAAATAAGAGTAGAATTTATAAAGTAATTTATTTTTTATATTTTTGATTTAAAAAAAAAAAAAATTGGTCAACTACGAACTGTGTGTAAAGACACCTCTACTATTGCTTTTCAATTATAAGCTCCACTTGACTATTTGCTTGTATTAGGAGGTGTTGTGTGTTTGTCTTTTTTTTTTTTTTTAAATAATTAACACAAAAGTGTTTGGTGAATGGTGACAAAAAAAAAAGCACTGATGGTGGTTTATGAAAAAACCACAATAAACAATCAAGGCCATAACTTGCAAAGGGCTTAGTGATTCTCTCTTTCAAGACAAGCAGAGTTCTAATACTTTTTTATATTCATGAATACTAAAAACTTCTACACTTGATAAAACTATAAAATATACCTTATCTCAACATGCACTAAAATTGAACTAAATTTAATCTCCTTCAAAAATTCCACGACAAGAAACTAATCAAAACATATAGAGCCAAAAAAAACTTAACTGAAAGTTAACATCAGTTCTTCTAGCATTAGGTTAAGCAAACCAATTGTAAGGTATCACATGAATCATTTATAGAGTGAGCTGAAAAGACTGTTCTTCATTGAGTTGAATCTTAACAAACATAAAACTTTTGAGACTCAAAGCGAATTAGAGTTTGATGCTTAGACATATAATATACTTGGACTGCCAAGTTTCTTTCTAAAGGAGGCAAATAGATTCTTATTAAATCTGATGCTCAAGCTCTACCGAGATATGTTAGGTCATGTTTCCTACTCTCAAAAGCAATTCTTTCAAAGTTAAGCAGTGTGATCGCTAATTTTTGGTTGAAAACTAAGGAAGAAAGCAATAGTATTCACTGGTTAGCGTGGGATAAACTATGTACTTACCTCTTAGAGGACGGGCTCGATTTTAGGACCCTTGAAGAATTCAACCAGACACTTTTAACAAAAACAATTTTGGAGACTTCTAAGATTCCCTAACTCTCTCTTAAGTAGGATTTTCCGCGGGAGATATTTTCGATACATCGATCCTCTTCAGATAGAGAAGGCTAAAGATAAATCATATTCTCTATGAATGCCCACCGTCCTCTGAATTATGGGTATTGGCCCCTATACCAACCTCAGGAAATAAATTTCCTAGTCAATCCCTCTTCTTTTATTTTGAATTCCTTTTTTGAAGAGACAAAGAAATAAATATAGAGGAGGCAACTTTATGTCTCTTCCCATGGAAACTATGGTATGCATGGAAAGCTCGCAATCGCTTTATTTTTGAGAATATCAGAGAGCCAGTGGAAGAGACGTTAACTTTAGCCCTACAGAAAGAAAAGGCATGGACAAACACTATAGTATTAGACTCGAAGGCAGAAATACCTGCTGACCCTCAGTGGTCTCATTCTCAATCTTCCCATCACGTCGAATGCCAATTAGACAATTCTTGGCATGAGGGTGACTCTCAGTGTGGTTACAGTTAACTTTTAATGGAAGCAGAAGCAGTTCAACATCTAGGCCTCAAAAGTAGTCGTCGTAGTCTTTCACCGCTTCATGCGGAGCTTAATGCTCTTCAATGGGCTGGAGCGTATGATTATGATAGGAAAGCTTGATATGCATTTCCCTACGGATTAATCTAACATCATCTCAATGATTGTTAACCCTATGGAGTGGCCCATTTTTGCAGCGGAACTCGCTTCTTTCCGGAGTTTTCACTCATTTCTCTCTTTGTTTTCTCTTAGGGTTTTACCTCATTGTAACAATAACGGGCTAACTTTCTTGCAGAAACAACAAGATCCTGTGGATCTATCTTTTCCCATGTAAACACATTAGCTCCTTATTGGCCCTCCCCAAGAGAGAGTATCTGCCCGATCTGGAATTTTTGTTGACAAAAAAAAATAACATGTTCAAACAAAACATGTCTTCCCTCGTAAAATAATAGATATTGCAACATTGTTAGTTGAATATGCCTTATCAATGTGGTTAATCAAATCTAAAAATAAAAAATTTCTTCATCCCTATATATCCGCTTAGCTTGTATTCATCACTCCAGGATGAATCCCAACTTTCCCAACTTGAAAAGCAGGTGGTGTAACACTGATACCAAACTGTCTCTGACTATCATCTTGATCCAATATATTGTAAACTTCAGCAATATCAGGCAGAGGCTTCTTCATGATGATTTGGCCCCTATTGATAGAGTATGATTCATTCAATCCAGCAATAAATTTGATTAAACGTCATCTATCAATCTTAGCCTTGAAATTGCGTTTTGTTTCACAATTGAAAGAGTGATAACACAAACATGATTCACTAGGCTCATTACCATCAAGCTGATCCCATAGAGTTTTTAAAGCAGTATAACCTTGACGCAGATCTTGAATCTGCTGGATTAGGTGAAATGTTCTTGGTAGATTTGTCATGTGAAAACGATTGTGTAAAACTTTCCATATCATGGCATCATCATCAAAGTTTAATATACTACCATAGATTACCTTTGAAACATCATTCAACATCCAAGACTTAACCATGCTATTACACCTAGACCAGATCCTAAAGAGAGGAGTACCTGATTCTGGACAAGGAATAGATCCACGATGAAAGCGAGTTTGTTCTTTGCATCGAAAGCAATCTTCATCGCAGAACTCCAGTGATTGTAATTAGTACCGAATTCATTTGAGAAAGTGAACCAAATACTTTTTTATGATTTTGATCTTCATAAAACTGATAATATCGATGAACAAGATTAACCAAATTGTAGTCGGCAGTGCCGTGCTCAGGCATAATGAGGTACAAGGCGAGTTTAGAAAAATGTGCCTTTTTATATATTTTTCAAAGAACAAAAAAAATTATAATATTGTCCCGAAACATATGTAATAGTGTTAATAAAACCAAAAAGTAACAAAATGTAATGAAACCCATATGAAGACAAACTAAAAAATGCAAAACTAAAGTTTTCCTTATTTGGGCTTAACACTCTCTATTTCAGTCATAATCTTTTGACTATTGACTTTGCACGAAATTAGGGATTTCAGTCTGGAGTTCCACTTTCCCTTTTGAAGATTACTAAAATTAAATTAGAGTCTCTTTTGCACTATTTCACGATTTCTTCTTTCTTTCTCTAGGATTCTTCGTGATCCTCTATGAAAGTTTGCTTTTACTCGTGGGTACTTTTTCACTAAAGAACGTGAAAATCAAAAAACCATAATTGCCAAAGAAACAAATTTGTAGAGCCGTAGAGAATCTACTGCACTTGAACGAAAACTGCCTAATCTCGAGTGCAAGATAACCAAGGTGGCTCACTCCAGGGTTCATTCTGCTCTCTATTGAACTGTGCACTCAATTCAAAAGAGATGAAACTCTCAAACTCAAAATCATAAATTGAAAGAGGAAGAAGAAGAAGAAACAGAAGAGAGATCTAATCTTTTTTTTTGTGTGTATAAACTCAAGACTCCAATTGTCTTTAGGTAGCCACAGTTCAGAACTGATTCACCAATATTTTTACCATGAAAATCGAGCTTTTCAGCTCCACCTCTCTGCCAACGTTCCAAAACGACGAGATAAATGCAAGTCACGTTTTTGACTTATTCTCATTGTTGAAGATAGGTTTTTAGAAAATGGATTTATTAAATAAAGAAAAACCCATTTTATAACTTTTACGAAACCCAATTTTTTAACAAACATAACCAACAATCCCCCACATGTTTTAAAAAAAAATCGTAGAAGAAAGAACAAAAACATGTTGATGTCTTGTGGACTTAAATCAACACAGACGTAAAGAATTTAAGAGTTTCGCAAAACACATACAAAGTAGTGAGATCTTTATACAACCCTGCATCATAAGTGATCTAGTCTGGAATTCCACTTTCCTTTTTGAAGATTACTAAAATTAAATTACAGTCTCTTTTGCACTGTTTCGCGATTTTTTCTTTCTTTCTCTAGGGTTCTTCGTGTTCCTCTCTGAAAGTTTGCTTTTACTCGTGGTTAAAACAAATTTGGTTTGGGTGTGTGGTTTTTCTTTCGGTTGTTCAACTTTTCTTGGTCTTCTTCATGGAAATCAGAAGGTTTCTTGTGTCGGTGGATAATTTTGTTTCGAGGTATTGATAGAAGAAAGGAAGAGTTAGAGGTTTAGCCCTGTCTCAAGAGAGGTTTCAATTTATATTCAATCCTGAGCATGATTTGATTGAGTTCTTGGTGAAAGGTCTTCACACTTACAACGAATGGGCTCTAGTGATTGATCGCTAGATGGAACAACCGCCGAGTCACTATCTTCAGTTCATCAATCTATGGGTTCAAATCCGTAATATTCTGTTAATCACTACACGATGAAGTCGATAACATCGTTGGGTGAACTGATAGGTCAGGTGTTGGAGGTGATTTTTGATCCTGACTAACCGCAAAACCAAGACTTTGTTCAGGTTCAGGTAAAGTTGATGTTTTGAGACCCTTGAGGAAGTCTAAGGTCATTAATCTTCCCCATGGGAAGTCAACAATCTTCTTCTTCTATGAAAGGGTTCAGAAAAAGTGCTACAGCTGCCAGCGTTTAACATATGAACAAGATATATTCCCCATATTGGTGTTGAAGCGTAAGGAAAAAGGTCTAAACAGGAGGTGAGGTGAAGATTCTGTCAAACGAAAGCAAATTTTGGTGTTGAGGGAATCATATCCCTTGTTTGGTATTTTCTCTGAAAATCAAGTTGGAATCAATCCCCTTTTAGGACGCCCTAGAATTGCTCCTGTGGTTTTAGAAGGGATGAGACAATATATTTTGGTGGCAGATGGGGAAGAGAAAAAGTTAAGAGAAGACAAAGTTCGGAAATTAGTGGGTGAGGCAGAAAAAGATCCAATTACAAAAAAAAAAAAAAAACAGTCTTGCAGCTGAACCTGCACCTGTTGTTTTTTTATGATCTGTTCAAGGGCAAAGGTCTTGTCTTTGGATATGATTCTGAAACCTCTTCCTCCCTTATGGATTCTCTGGTCCTTAAAAGTCAAAACGTTATTTTGGATGCCATGGGATGTGTTGAGTGTTAAGTATTACCCTAAATAATTATCGTAACTATAAGATGTACTGCTGTAGTACTTAGAGATCGAATCCACAAGGACCAAAAAAATTACACTATGAACTATAGCAGTCAAAACTTAGCTAGGACAAGAAATAAGATTTTTCTTTTTCTTTTTTTAATACTTAAAATAAATGAAATAAAAGCATTGATAGAATATTGGGTTAAAGAGAATCATTTAGAACTTCTAAACAAGCAACATGCAATATTTGTGAAAATGCATTAAATCCCGTCTCGAACTCATAATAAATGTCGGTTACCCTAATCTCTTAGTGATAACGTACTAAACTAAACAGTCCAAACAAAAACTCTCCTATATTATTAAGATCTTTTAGCAAGCATTAAATAAATGATTCATATGTTCACAAGGGTTTCACCAACTCAAGTTACGCAGAGGTGCCTTGCTCACCTATGCTAGATTCCGACTCTCTTACCAACTCTTGTTGCACATAATTATTTAAAGGCAATACTAAGACTCTCGTTTCAGATAAGCATTACTAACAACTTAGATAAAGAACTCTAACATCATTCTTAAATAAACATGCAAATTAACTTTATCTTAAACATCCTAACAAGAACACAATAGAGAATTACTCAAGCATAAATGTAGAAGATAAGCAAGCTAGAAAAAAATGAAAATATAATTGAATTGCAAAAAAAACTACAAAAGCTAAAATAAAACTTTAGAATATTTACAATGATATCTTCAAAGTGTTTTTGTTTTCAGAACTGGATGGTTTGAGAATGAGGTCGAGCCCCCTATTTATAGTTCTAGGAAGCTCTAGAATATTCTAAAAGGAAGCTTCCTAAAGGCAGTTAACTGATTAGTGCAAGATGCAACCGATCGGTTATTGAGCTCTTCACAACCGATCTCAATAACCGATCGGTGCAAACTGCAACCGATCTTGGCATCTCTGACTTCTTCTTCTAGAACACTTGGAAACCATTTTCAGCCCATTTCTCTTTATTTCGTGCACCAAATCCATATTCCTACAAAACACTAAAAAAAAGACACTAAAGCGATCATGGTTCTGGTGAAAAAACACAAGATTGGACGCAAAAAGATCATACAAGTTAGTAATAACAGGGGTTAACACATTCTTCCAGAGTTCTATCTTTGCTTGTCCTTAAGTAAAGAACAATAAAAACTCAAATCCGGAGAAATGATTAGAAGAATGGGAGCTAGTAAATCTTTGGGAACACTACTTACAACGGGTTTTCCTTCCGTGAACTGCATCAAAGCCAAGCCAAAGCAAACCTACTTTCTGTATTTAACCATGAACTTTAGCAATATCCCATACTCTGAATCCTGAAATCACAAGGAACTCTCGAAGTCAATGAACTTAACCTTTTAACATTTATTAAGATAGTCCGTGAATTCTCACAAAGGAAATATCGAACAAGCTATGGTCTTGGTAAGGAAGCATTGGGTGGTGACTCATGTGTTTAAGGTTATCTTGAAAATCTACGATGCAAATCATTATGCATAATCATAGTGAGACACATACCAATTGATGCATAAATAGTCTTCCTTTCACTAAGACCATCTAATTAATCTCAAACCTCGGTTAAAAACCCCAAAAGTATCCTAAATATTCCCTTGATGCTTTTCAATAAAACTTAAGACTTTTTCGGTTCCTTCCTTTCTTCTTTCCTCACAAATTTTGTTTTTTTTTTCTTGTTGTTTTTTTAATTTTATTTATGAGTATATATACAAGTGAGGGGAAGTGGAACCGGTTATGTGTTTACAAAATCAAACATCAAAACAAGATTCATGACATCTTTTAGCATTTCCTAAGCAAGCTTTAAAAAATTTTCAACAAGACCTAATCGTAAAGAAGCTTACTAATCATCCCAAAATCGTACGCCTAACATATCCCTAATCCTGATGAAAGGTTAGCATGTCGGTCTGTATACTGCGTAGTTTATGCAAATTAATGCATATAATGACGATGATATAAAGAATGCATGAGGTGTGAATAAAGGGTTTGGGTGCAAGGTGTGGTACTAAACTAAAGAGGAGCCTAGCTATTTGGAGGTGAAAAGAGTAGCAAAACAAGACAGAACTCCGAATATCTAATCCATATAATGATTACCAAGCCCCCAAATGAGAAAAATTATGTCCATACTCAATGTTCTACTAGCTAAGGCTAACTTTAAACGATTTAAGTTTCAGAGTGATAAGGAGTTTTTTGATTATTACATTTTCTCATGGTTAATCCAAATTTCAGCTCTACTTCTGATGCGGTCCTGAATAGGTTGTCGGAAGGTCGTTCCAAAGAAAATCCCTTGAAAAAGCTCATACTCCATGAATTAACTAAGGATGACTCAATTAAAATTTGAAATTATTTTACCAATTAACCATACAATGGTATACTCGTACCCTCCCCTAGACTTCAACTACACTGTCTTGGTGTATAAAGAATGAAGAAGGGTATGTGAAATTTCAAAGAAAAATAACAAAAGAAAAGTTTAATAAAAGAAAAATAAAAGTGAAACGGATAAAGGATTTTCGAAAGAAGTCTTAACCGATCGGGGCACAAGTGCAACCGATCTGTTTCCAACTTACTCTCAACCGATCGGTTAAACCCAAAACCAATCGGTTAGTGACCAATCTTCTCACTTCTCTGGACTGTGACGCTGGCCCAGCCCGCGCCTAGTGCTTTAATCTGAGGTCGTCAAGCTGTTGACTGTCCGAGCTGAAGTGAGTGCCAGAAGCAGGAGTAGAGGCTGAGTGTATCATGGCTTGATCTGAATTGGCTTTAGTTGTCGTGAACAATTCAGCCCACTTCTCTATGTCGCTGATATCGTCCTGAGCTAGCTGGCTTGATATGCAGCAAGGCCAAATCTTCCTGAAAACGCCCAGAAGCAACCACATCATCTTGTTGTTCTCACACATCCTGCAGGTGTCGAATCCTCTCCTGGTCACTGGCGGTATGTGGGAGATCTGGATAGCAGAACTTCGTCTCGTCGAAATCCAAAAGTGAGTCCTGAGAAGAAGTGGACGCACAGGATGGTGCATAGCTGGCTGGACGGGCCTATCGACGACGAGTAGCACGACTCTGTCTAGTAAGAAGTGCACAGAGAGAAACAGATGGAGGCATAAAATCTACCTGAGTGCGTAAATAAACAGGTGTTGGCGCGGTCCTAAAACTGCAGGACATAAGTGCCTTGTACCAAGATGGCAATGTCATAGAGGTGCTCTCAATCAATGTATCCCCTCTGTCCCTCAGGAAAAGGTGGAGAGGCGCATACCCAATGACATGTAGGATTGGCGTGAATAGGCTTCCAAAGTAGATAAGTCGCCGCCTTTGTGTATTGCCCCTAGCTCCGGCAAACTCAGCTGCTAGAAGTACCTCAAAATCCAGAGCATGGCGCGTTCTGTACATGTCATTTTCGGGAGTCTCAATGTAGGCTCGATTGACCTCCTTTAACATCCATAACTTAGAAGTTCTGAGTGTCCCGAAATCGTGTCGGCTGAAAATGGTGTTGCTGATAAATTTAGCAACCACCCGTAGCACTGGGCTCCTAATCTGAGCCTGCTTCCATGCCCCATAAGCGTAGGTACCTCAACCGATGGGGCCCATAACTCGTAGGGATCGGAGACGACGCTAACACGTGTCTCCAGGCACCTCAATAACTTAAAGATATTGCAGAGCTGGTGGATGGATAGCTTGTGATGTTGGTCCCCAATGAAGAAGCTAATCCATCCTGTGGAGGCCACCTCAAAGCATGTAGGATAGTGTAACTCCACTGAAGCCAAAAAGTCTTTTGCCGACCTCTCATTCAAATCCCAGGATTTTGTATGAAATGTACCAAATCCTATTGTCTTCATCATCATGTGGACCTCGTCCTTTGAGCAGCCATGCTCTATGGGCGTGAGGCCCTAACCTGTCGCGAACTCTCTTCTCGTGTTTTTGGAGAAGAAAAAAATGAATTATTTTCGACATTTCAGGTAATTGACAGAAAATTTCAAAAAAAGAAAATTTTTTGAAATATTTTGTAAATTGCTAAATTAATTTCTAAACAAATATTAGAACTCCCAAAAACACTCCAAATGAAATAATATCAATTTTTATGCAAAAAATTAAAAATAAATCCAAATAAATTAAAATTAATCATCAAATTCAACTTTTTCTTCCTCTTAAATTAATGATAATTCATAATTAATCATTTTAACCATGTTCAAGTTAAAAAACTCGAAATCAGTATTCAACCATTTCCAAAATTCTAAATTCTCACTCAAAAATCCAAAACTATTCAAATCTAACCTCCTAATCTATTCTCTAGCAACCTAAGCATCATTTTTCATCTAACAACCAAGTCACACAAGCAAGAAGCTCAAAATTTTGAGATTCTGCATGGTGGACATGAAAATCGGACCTAAGAGCTTAAATTTGAGGCACTTACCTTTGCAGATCGAGCCTAGGACCTAGATGAATGGATTGGGCTTGAAAAATTGAGTGGAATGCACCCAAATTTTGTTGAAATCGGTAGAGTTTTGAGATAGTTGTGATTTTTGAAAAAAATTGAAGGTTTTTTTTGTAAAAATGGAGAGTGAAAAAAAGATGGATGTGAGGGTTTCGACCTGTTTAATTCGAATGAATTAATTGGAATAAACCAGGTTTGATTTCATACCGATCGGTGCAAAAACCAACCGATTGGTTAACGAGCTCTTCAGAATTGATCGGTACAACAACTGCATAGATCGGTCGGCCCCCTTAGATTCAGATCTTCTACATTTAGCACCTGATTAAAAGCATTCTAAGGAAAAAAATATCATTAGTCTCAAATGTAATTAAAAATAATCCAAGTCTTTAAAAATATAAAAATCCTAAAAATGCAGGAAACCAACTTAGAAAACAGAAAAGAATAAAGGAAAGAAAACCCAATGGGCTTCCTTCCATTCCGCGCTTGTTTAAAGTCTCGAGCCTGATTTTGTTGTAATCACTCTGAGGATGAGTTGATACTCTCCTTGTCTTGAGGCGGGATAACTAGCACAAGGACTTCTCGTTCAAATCTCAAATGAGACACATCTGGGGAAAGGGCATGGTAATAGACGTCTTTGTGACTATAGGTGAGACACATTCTCTTGTTCGGCCAATCCATCATGACTCCTACCCCAGCCAAGAACTCTCTTCCGAAGTACACTTGTGGTTGTTCGTTACTCTTAACATCACAGATTTGGAAATCCACCATCACTTCACATCCTCCTATCTCAACGATGGCATTGTAAATTTTTCCTCTTGGGAAATATGCAGGATAATTAGTCACACACTTCATTCGCGATGGTAGCGGATCCATGTATCCAAGGGCAGGTATGATGTTTGTTGGCATGATGTTTAAATTCGCTCCAGAATCGCAGAGTGAGCTTTTGAACATCACGTTGTCCAAGGAGACAAGAACAACGAACTTCCTCGGAGAGTTTTTCCTTTCTAGAGTTCGTCAAAGTTTGTTCTTCATCCTCTTGGCTTCATCATCTGTAATTGATAAATATTAAGAAATCTTAACAATTGTTTATTGATTCAAATTCGTGTTATGTTTAGTTTTAGTATAACAAATGATGTTCGGGATCCTTTATAAATGGTATAATCTTTCTAAATATTTTTTATATGTTACTATATTGACATTTTTAAATCTATTATAAATAAAAGATAACGACAACTATACATTACAATTATCTTTGCACAATGGTTAATATTTCATAAAATTTTTAATATATCTTAATTTCTTCATTATATATATATTATATACATATATAACTCTTGATAAAGCATCAGGCGATTTTTGAAAAACATTATATCACAATATTATATTTTTTTGTATTTTGTTTTTGATATAGAAATATAAATTTTTCAGTTTCTTTAAATTTCCTAATACTTATATAATTATCTTACAATAAAATCAAAATATTTTTAAAAGCAATATATCTATGATATAATACATTTTATCTGAAGTTCTGAACCAAGCAAAATGAAATTTTAGGATATTAACAAAATTTTACACTGATCTGAATGGAAAAATTGAGGCTTTGAACATCCATCATAAGAAGTTGGAAACCCAGATTGCTCAGACGGCAGAAACTTTATTTTTTTAAAACAAATATTAAAAAATGAATAAAAGGTAAATTATTATAAAAATATATATATTTTTTAAAATTCAAATATATTAAGATATAATACATCTTCTGCTGCCCCTCAAGAATCTGTTCAATCATAGTCTCAACCTTGCTTTCCTGAGTCTTGGGAGGTGGTGTCTGATAGGACAAATTCCCATAAGTGCGAGTATACCCACTGTTCTGAAATAGCTTCTGAGCTCCGAAATTCGCGGTCTTGAAATCAGGTTTGAATCCTCCTCTCTGAGAGTTGTTAGTGAAGCTGCGGTTGTATGAATTCTGAAACCCATTACCACCTATGTAGTTGACATCCTTTGCTTCACCTTCTTCGATGTTCTCGACTTCCTCAGCAAAGTGCACTGCCTTCTGTTGCTTACCCAATAACAGATTGTGAACTGAGTCTAGCTTCGCATGTACCTCAGCTATCTGTAAACCATCAGCACTACCATTCTGCTTCTTGCTCTCAAAATCAGCATTCTTAGTGCTGTTGCTAGATGTCAGATTCTCAATCAACACATAAGCGTCCTCTGGATACCTGGTGTTGAAGTTACCGTTGCTTGCAGCGTCCAAAGCCATCTGATACCTCCAATCGATCCCTCTGAAGAAGATACCCAACAACTGAACCTGCGAGAAACCGTGGTGAGGGCAGTCCGTCTGATAAGATCGAAATCGAACCCAGGCAGCCTTGAATGCCTCAGTCGCTCCCTGAGAAAACTGGGAGATCTTGTTCCTGAGTTCCTCTGATCTCGCATCATCATAGAAATTATTCAGAAAAGAAGTCTTGGTCTCTTCCCAAGTGGTCAGAGAACCAGGAGGCAACTGTTTCAGCAGTAAGCTGCATCTCCACTAAGAGAGTAGGGGAAGAGCTTACAGAAGAGGAAATCATTGGACACTCCATTGTATTTAATACTGGTGACCAAATCCTCAAACCTCTCGATATGATCCATGGGATGCTCATGAGAAAGACCATGAAATGGATGTTGACCCACAAGAGTGTAGTAGGCAGGCTTCAGCTCAAAGTCGTTCCTCTGAAAAGTCGGAATACGAATAGCAGATCGGTTTGCATAAAACTGATCTGGTCAGTTGTATTCTCCTAGCGTTCTAGCGCGATTACCCTGAGCATTCCCAACATTTCCACGCACAGCTGGTGGGATAACCGCATTAGCAACCAGTGCAGGGGCAATAACATTACCTTCTGCATCAATTCTCTGTCCTTGCGCGTCACACATGTGACCTTCCTGATCTCTCAAAATCCCAGCCTCATCACGAGCAAGCACAATCGGATTGTTCATCTCTGCTTGTTTCTTTTGTTTTCTGATTGTACGCTCTAATTCAGCTAGCTCTTCGTTAGATAAGTTGATCAAGTGCTTGTTCTTGCTTCCTCTGGTCTCTCGATGCTGCATACACCTGAAAGACAGAAGTTAAATCGCGTAAGTGACATAAGTAACAACGAGTATCGATCGATACTAAGGAGGTATCGATTGATGCTCAACACTTAGTCGAAATTCTTAAACCGTAATCTAATGGTGAAATTAGAGTCCCCGGCAACGGCGCCAAAATTTGATATGCTCAAATCTAATACCCTAAAGTATCTAAGCAGCCGCTACAGTATTTTAGGGGTCAATCCACAAGGACTCAAGATAACACTCAATAGATTCTAGAATGTGAATTAAGCTAAGCCAAATAGATGAAATTAAGAACAGCAAAACAATTAAAAAAGGTAGTAATTCAGTGGAGGAAAATGCTAGGCTTAGGGAAACTTGCAGGCAAATCAGAATAATCAAATCAAATCAATTGTCAGGAATAAATTAAGCTCCGCTCTCGAACTTGAAACACAAATGTAAAGTAAACCAACTGTCGTTGCGAAAACTATCTATGCCTAAACCTAGAATTCCAAATTTCTTTGCAAATTCTATGAATTTAAACAAGCATTAACGGTAAAGTTCAATTGTTCACAAAATCCCTAAACCAAATTTCTTTGCGAATAGGGCTTTTGCTCACCAAATACTAGATCAGGCAATCAATCACACTTTCGTGCCAATCAAACAACCTAACATCAGATTCTAGTTCGCGAGGCTAGAATAAGCATTAATCTCAAGTCTAGGTGAAGAGCTCTATAGATTATTCCCTAACAAATTATTAAGATCTAATAATTCATCAAATACCCTTAAGCAACCCTAATCCTAACAGGGAATCTACTCAGACATGGTGAATGCAATAAACATCATGAATAGAATAGATATCATAAAATGAAATAGAGTAAGAATACAAAGAGGTTCAAGATTTCTTCTCCAAAACTCAATTGCAGAAAAACTCTATCTCCAGAAATCACAAGGTATCCTTCTGGAGGCTGAAAAACCTAATTAAATAGCTAAAACACGTTTAGGAGTTATCTCGAAAAATAAGGAAAACTTCTGGATAATCTTCGGGTTTATTTCGCGTTCTGGTCACTGGCATCGACCGATACTGTAAGTGGTATCGATCGATTCTAGGTTTTTTGGTCGTGTTTCTCCCAAATGAATGGTGTCGATCGATGCTACTCAGTGTCGATCGATGCTACTCAGTGTCGATCGATGCTGAGCTTGTTCCCGAACGGCTTCAACTTCAGATTGTTTCAAAAGCTTCCAAATCCTCCAATTAGCTCCATATGCGCCTATAACTTGAAAAGAACCTGAAAGACTCTAAAACTAAAGAAAAGACTCAACAAAAGGACTTATATCATGGTTAAAAGTGGGTAAAAACCATGATATATCACACAACTTGGTCAAAAGAATAAAGACTAGCAGGTGCTTCTTGTGTGGGTAGAGAGTCAAACGAAAGAGTCAAGTTGCATAGTAGAAGAGTCTTTGGTAACATCAATTCCTGGCTTGAAGCTTCTTTGACTTGTTTTTTGTGAGTAGCAGAGAGTGTGCATAGTCATAAGTTGACTAAAATCATATTCTCCTTAGAAGATGCAGCTTTAGTGAAGGCAGTCAACAAACCAAAAGTTTGGCCTTCATTCAAGTTTCAAGCTGCGAGAATATTCATAGCCTTATCTCCTTTTTCCTTTTGGAAGGTGGAGTGGAGTTTTGAGCCACTAATAGAACACCGTATGTCATTGTACAAAGTGTGACAAAATTGACCGTGTTCGATTTTATGTACAGACAGGTCATCACGCTTGGTTAAATGATATATTTGTTTGTGAAATGCATTTGTCCTCTGTTTAGAGTGAATTTTTTGCAATATTTTTATAGATAGGCCGAGTTTATAGGATTGGTCTAGTTTGCCTTGTATTGTAGAGGCGTTACTTTGTCTTGTAAACTTTGATTTATTTTAATATATTATCAAATAAAAAAATAAAATAATAAAACCCATAATAAGTCTTACAAATAAAAAAATAATAATAACAATTATAAGGATATGGACTTTAATACATAAAGCACTCAAACATATATATCAAACTAATAAAACCTTATTAAAAAATGTGGTCTTCTGAATTTTCAAAATTTGGTGGCCTTTTAGGAAAACCATATCCCTAGTCTTATTATATAAAGTAGAGTTTCCAAAAGTTAGTAACTCATAATATCGTGATACGTGTCGTTTTAATCGATTCAAGATTTCGACACCTGTCAAAGTTATGAAAGTTGAAAAAATGTAAATAATGTTGAAAAATGTCAAAGATTTAATTATAAAAAAAAAAGAATATGCTAATTTATTATTTTATAATAAATAAATATAAAAGGAAAAAACTAATTTATTTCTTTTTTTTATAAATTTATGAAAAAATAAAAATATAATAATATTTTGTTTTTCTAACATAAAGGTAAATTCAGTAACCTAAATCCATTGAAAAAGGAGAAAGGAATAGCTAATCTATTAATTTTCTAAATTTTACGATAATTTATCTATTTTCTAAATATTATAAAAAAATATAAAAGAAAAAACAAATTTATTTCTTTTATAAATTTTCGAAAAAATAAAAAAAATAGTGATATTTTACTTTTCTAGCATAAAGGTAAATTAAGAACCTTAAGCCATTGAAAAAGAAAAAAGGAATAGCTAATTTATTATTTTCTAAATTTTACAAAAAATCAAAATATAGTAATATTGCCAAATTGAAATTAAAAAATGATATATTCCTTTTCTAGCATAGTTAAAAAATTAAATTAAGTATTTTAAAGCCATTGAAAAAGGAATAGCTAATTTATTCTTCATCTAAAAATTACGAAAATAATAAAACTAAAATTTAATATCTTCCTTTTTTAGCATAATTAAAAAGTAAATTAAGTAACCTAAAACCATTGAAAAAAGAATAGCTAATTCATTCATTTTCTAAATATTACAAAAATATAAAACTAAAATTTTGTAACGTCATTGGATAAAGAAAACTACTATAATCTATATTTTATTATAAAAAAGTAAAAAAAAAGAAATCACATAAAATAATGAACTAAACTCAATTACGTTAATTAAAAAAAAGATTTTTTTACATAAAATAGAAATTGATTATTAATCAACAAAAACGCCAAAATAAAATTAAACAAATTAATATTAATAGATTTATAAAAGAAGATTACTTCTTTTCTTTAAAAGATAAAACTTCCTATATTGAATTGGAAATTTTCTTATACAGAAAGAAAAAAATTGTCAATATTGAACTCTATATAAACAAGGGCGAATTGCTAAAAATAGACCCAAAATTGAGTTTGAATGCAAAACTAGACCCCAAATTGAAACAAATGTAAAACTAGACTTTTGGGGTATGAAAATTACATTAACCCCCTTATTTGCAAACAAAAAAAACAGAAACCGCAATTACAGTTGTAACCTCCGCGCGAAGTAGACTTCTTGAACGAAGTCTCACAGTAGACTTCGTTCATGACATCCATGAAGTCTGAACCGTAATTAAACCTTTGATTTAAATTAGGAAAATAATAAAAATTATTTTCAATGCAATTTCCTCTAAAGGAAATAAGATTATCTAAAATATAAACTTTATAAATTTAAAATTTCCGAAACTTTCATAAATTTTAAGCATGTAAGGTTGAGTATGTTCTAAAATACCATAAACAGTCGCAGACTTCGATCATGAAGTCTGAACCGTAATTAAATGTGAAATTTTAATTAAAAAATGAAAAAAAAAATATTTTGATCAAAATTTTTGAAAGATAAATTATTTTAAATCAAAATCGAATAGGTTTAAAAAAAAAAATTCATAAAACTAAGCCATTTGATGTAAACCATGTGAGGCATATAGGTTAGAGGTTACCAATGGGTAAGAATCCATGCATATATATTTAGGGTTAGACTTAGATTGATATGTTTTTGATATAAAATTGCGATTCGTATAGTTGTTAGATTTTGAATATATTATACTATTTTGATGTCAAATGTTAGTATTTGTTAACAAAGAGTGAAATAAACATTCGAAATTTAGAGTTTAGGGCTTACAGACTTCTCGAGTTTCGGGTGAACTCTCACGGTAGACTTCGCATGTGAAGTCTGTAAGATTTTGTTATCGTAGACTTCTTTGTAGAAGTCTGATGAAATTCAAAATGAATCCAAAATTTTGAAATGTTTTGCAAAACATTTTGGGGAAAATTTACATTTACTAAACAAGATAAAACTGAAATTGCAATAGTTAATCTAGGTAAAAAAATTAAAAAATCTCCATCGCTCTTTTTCTCCTTCGAATCACCAAACGTCGCCGGAAATCTCTAAATGCCGACACTCTTCTCCTCTTCGCCGTAAGTTATCGATATTCTTTCTCCTCTTTCTCCTCTCTCGCCGGAAAACTCTAATCCACTCTTTTATTTGATTCGCAGATCTGGGAATCGCAACCGTCTATTCATATCTTCAAAGCTATTCTGTTTCTGTCTTCGCATATCAGATGAGTAGTAGGCGGTCGGTGAAGAGAGCATTGATTCAATGACGATGACGATGAAGATGAAGATGAAGATGAAGATCCAGATGAAATGAAGATCCAGATGAAGATGAAGATCCCGATGAAGATGAAGAAGAAGAATCAGATGAAATTCAACACTTACTAATCCAGACCCTGAGATGCCAATGCAAAATTTTGTCGACCTAGTGAAGAAGGAGTACGGTAATGCATTATCGTACTCCTTCTTCACCAGGTCGACAAAATTTTGCATTGACATCTCAGGTCTGGTTAGTAAGTGTGAGTTTCATCTTTATCTTCATCGGGCTCTTCATCTTCATCTTAGACAACAAAACATAATATTTATTTTTAATTTCTTTTGAAATGGATTGGAACTTTATTTCTTTAGTATTATGTTAATTATATTTAATTTCTCTTATTATGTTAATTATCTTTCGGAACCTTTAATTTCTTATATGTTAATTATCTTTAATTTCTCTTATTATGTTAATTATTATTGGAAACTTGATTTGTAAATCAAATACAAAGTTCGAAAACCGCAAAAAATACAGCCCAAAAAACAAAAAGAACTGGTCATACAGAACAACGAGAACACCTAGAGACTTCTAAAAAGTAGACTTCACGAGTAGACTTCACCATGAGACTTCGTATTCATACAGAACACCCAGTTAGAGACTTCTCCAGTAGACTTCCATCACAGACTTCCTCTATAGGAAGTGGTATAATCATTTGCGTAGAACTTAATCAACCTTAATTTTATGAAATTTTATGAAATTTTAATTTATAAAGTTCATATTTGGGATAATCTTATTTTTTTAGAAGAAATTGCATTGAGATTATTTTTTATTATTTCATAATTTAAATCTACGGTTTAATTACGGTTCAGACTTCGACCATGAAGTCTGGAACCGTAATTAAATGTGATTTCTCTATTATGTTAATTATTATTGGAACCTTGATTTGTAAATCAAATACAAAGTTCGAAAACCGCAAAAATACAAAAAGACCTGGTCATACAGAACAACGAGAACACCTAGAGACTTCTCCAGTAGACTTCCAGCCCAGACTTCGACCATGAGTCTGAACCGTAATAAATGTGAAATTTTAATTAAAAAATGAAAAAAAAATATTTCGATCAAATTTTTGAAAGATAAATTATTTTAAATCAAATCGAATAGGTTTAAAAAAAACATTTCATAAAACTAAGCCATTTGATGTAAACCATGTGAGGCATATAGGTTAGAGGTTGCCAATGGGTAAGAATCCATGCATATATCTTTAGGGTTAGACTTAGATTGATATGTTTTTTGATATAAAATAGCGATCCTTCGTATAGTTGTATGTTTTTGAACATATTATACTATTTTGATGTCAAATGTTAGTATTTGTTAACAAATAGTGAATTAAACGTTCGAATTTTAGAGTTTAGGGCTTACACAGTTCTTCTTGAATTTTGGGTGAAGTCTCTCGTAGACTTCGCATGTGAAGTCTGTAAGATTTTGTTATCGTATGAAATTCAAATAAATCCAAAAACAAAGTTAATATAATTATAAATAATCTTATGTTCTTAAACAGAGATTTAGATAGATAAATTCCCTATCTAGGGACAATTGCCCTGTATCTTGCTACCATATCAAACATCAAGAAGTCGTCTCTCAAATCTTCAACCTCTTCCATCGCTGGGTCGAACAAAATGTCCGATAAGCCTTCTTCAGTTTCCAGCCAAGTGTCATCATCACCCACTGTGGGAATTAGATTGGTATTGTCGAGATCAATTACGATATGTTAAACTGTAGTAATAACACACTTACGCCGCGAACTGATTTATCCTCCATAATTTAAGCACCACGATCAACGCTCCACCCATCCTGTTCCTAAAGCCATTCCAGAAGTTATAGCGTGTTCATCGGTTGCCACACACTTTTAACATATTATCCCTATTATGATTAATAAAAGGTGGTTGTAAATTACAATACGGTGAGCTTTGTCATGGTATTATTATTGTTTGGTTAAACTTACATGGCATCTTTGATGTGAAACACACTCTTTGAAAAAGTACGGCCAAGTGGACTCTCTGGAATGGGGCATGTGTTGCAGAGCATGCCCATAGTATCTACATCATAAGTGTTCTCCTTTAGTTAAATAAAGTTACATGCATATAAATTATGGGTTAAGAAATTTGCATGCATACCTATAGCAACGTTCGTTTTGGTTTTGATGTCACGTATTTGGTCAAACTTAAAAAAGCCAAGTAGTGCTCATCGTTCAAAGGATCGATTTTTATGATTCCAGTCTTCGTATACTGGGTAGACTGGATTGTAAGTTTGAAAATGAGAGTTTGTTGCACGAAAGGCTGCGAATCCTGGCTGTACTGCTACATTCTGTATTTCAATCCAGTGCCCTTCATAGTTCTCCAATCCAGAGAACGCTGGCACATGTTCTGGATAAATCATCAACTCCATCTTAGTTCCCTGCATAAAAAGAAGCATCACCAAAAATATTGTATTGTCAGATCCATGTGACTGCATGTCTGCATGTAAGTGAATATCTCTTACCCCTTCATCTACTAATACGTAGGACCAGTAAGGGACGCTACATTGAGAACGGAGTAAGAGTAGGCGCGGAGAATCTTCACTTTAAAACACCAATCTGTTTGCAGCCATTGTCTCTTTCATTTGCTTCGGCTAGAAGGTTGTAAGCATCCATCGGGTTTTTGTTTTTCTTGTTGTGAGTTTTGTGTTTCTGAGATAAAAGCAGTGAAAAAAATGAGTACGACTATGGAGGTGGAATGATTAATAGATGGGAAACTGAAAAGATTAATAGATGGGAAGCTGAAGAGACGGATGTATCTTATCTTAAGGACGTGACTTTAAAAAAAAAAAAAAATTTGCAGCGTTTTCTGTTCTTTAATGTTTTGTTTTAAGGGTTACAGACTTCTTCAGTAATATCTGTATAGACTTCATGAGAAGACTTCACACGCAGACTTCAACGAGCAACTGACTTTCTCTGTAAAGTCACCGATTTATTTAATTTGGGGGGAAAAAAAAACAAAAATTTACTAAACAATTTAAGGCTGTAAATGTACGAAGTCTGTAAGTGAAGTCTCCAAATGAAGTCTGAAAATGACAGACTATAGACTTCATTACCAGACTTCACACGCATACTTCTATGAGAGACTTGTTTGGCGAAGTCTGCTACCGACTTCCTCTGTAAGTCACCGATTTTCTAATTTTGGGGAAAAAATTTACAGCTGTAAATGTACATTATACCGGTTTGGCATAAACAATTTACAGCTGTAAATATACGAAGTCTGTAAGCAAGTCTCCAAATGAAGTCTGAAAATGACAGACTATAGACTTCACGACCAGACTTCACACGCAGACTTCTACGAGAGACTTTCTTTTGGCGAAGTCTGCAATAGACTTCGTCTGTACGTAACCGATATTATCTAATTTAAAAAAATTTTTAAAATATACAGTCTGTGAAGATAGAAATTTCGGAGACTGAAAAGACGTTTAGGTTAAAAAAAATTTACATCTACTAAAAAAAATTAAGAAATCTCCATCGCTCTTTTTCCTTCTCCAAAACACCTAAAGTCGACCAGAAATTCTCAAAAACGCAGCCAAGACTCTCTTACTCCTGCTTTTGTCGTAAGTTATCGATGTACTTCCTCCCTGCGGGAAACCCCAAATTCTCTCTTACGACGACACTCTTTTCTCACCGGAAAATCACCATGGCGACGACACTCTCTCGACGACGACACACTCTCTCTACTCTTTCTCATGACTGTTTCTTCTTTTTCTGTATCTAACCCAATCTTTTATTTTATTCGCAGTTCTGGAAATCGCAGACTTCATTCACATCTTCATCTTCATTTTCGTACCAGCTAATCAAATGAAATTTCAGTTTAGTCTCTTTGTCTGTCCCTTTTTACTATATTGTTGGAACTTCATAAGAGAAGTCTATATGCAGACTTCGCCGGCGAAGTCCGTACACTTCACAGTCATCTAACTTCTCGTTTTTTTCTTCTGTGACATAGGTTTTGTAATATGGCTCTATTGCGCGAAATAGCTGAATACGAATCGAAGGAGGCTATTCACCCATATTCCAGAGTTTCCACGCAGGCATTTCAAAAAACGCTGAGCCGCAGGCTGAGAAAAGTATAGGCTACGACAGCGGGAAACCCTAAGCTTCTTACAGCTGGCAAGGGTGCACTAACTCCTGGTGAATGGGGGACGCTTTGGACTTCCCCTCTGGGTGTCTTCCTAATGTACCACGAGCAACAGATCGCATGGGCATCAAAGGCTAGTCCACTATATGCTCAGTTTCCAACTTGTATGCCATTCTAAAGCATGAGATTTGGAGCCTGCGTTGGCTGAAGTCCCAATGAGATTCTCTTTAAACGAGTTTTGAAGACATCACTAGGCTCAACTGCGATTAATGTTGAAAACCTTATGACTCCGGAGCCAGAGGCTGAGATCACAGATGAGCTGAGGGATTTTTGGTAAAGCTTGGAGTCGATGTGGCTTGTAGGACCAAGCTATTGAAGCCTTGGTATCAGCATGTTCACGCTGTGCTCAATGGATTGGAAGATCGAGTGAGGTTGGGGTATCTAGCCATCCTTGCCAGCTGCATTGATGCTCACCCTCACCATCAGGGTAATCAATGTGAACCTTGCTAGGTTGGTGATGGATCTGGACAAGTTTGTTGCATACCTTGGGGAAGGGTAGCTTTCAAGATTCTGATTTCGTCGGTGAAGGCTGCTGATATCTCCAGGACTTATACATATGCGGATTTGTCCAAGCGTTGTAGTCCTGGGTTTACTTTGCCCTGCCGGACTTGGAAAAGGGTCGGAGATCCTTTCCCCATTGGACCCAATGAAAGCAAG